>JAENHJ010000026.1:0-40702 GCA_025330945.1 Mucuna pruriens | reverse complement strand
CACATCTACTTGTACCCCTTTAGCACCTTTCAACAAATCCCAAAAATACCACATGATTAGTACAAAAGGTGCATTTTCAGATTGGCATACAATTGTTCTTTCCCTAAGTATATTCAAAACATATCGCAAGTGCTCAACATGCAAATCAAAAACTAGTGCTATAGATCAGAATATCATCAAAGTACACCACCACAAATTTTCAATAAACTCCCTTAAAACATGGTTCATTAATCTCATAAAAGTACTAGGTGCATTAGTCAAACCAAATGGCATAACCAACCACTCATACAAACCATATTTAGTTTTGAAGGCAGTTTTCCATTCATCACCTTCTCTAATCTAATCTGATTATAGCCACTTTTCAGGTCAATTTTTAGAAAACACATGCACCATGAGTTCATCAAGAAGATCATCTAACCTGGGGAATTGGATGCCTATACTTGATGGTAATGTTATTTATGGCTCTACAATCAGAACACATCCTCCATGAGCCATCCTTCTTGGGAACCAAAATAACAGGTACAGCACCTGACCATGCTATCTCTCACCCAACCTTTGCTCATAAGCTCTCTCACACAACCCTAACCCCTAGGTTTGGTGAAGGTCAACATTAAGTCAGCCCATACTACAGAAAATGGAAATAACTAAATGTTTTTTGGGCCTATGGATTAGTGCAACCTAGTATTTTTATTTAAAAAGAAAAAACAAACTAAATATCTTTATGGGTCTGTCATGCAATTCAGCCCAAAAGCTTTATTCTTCAAGTTGGATTAAAAGATTGATCAACTTGGGCTTGCATCCTTCTAGGTTTAGTTCTTTTTGAATAAGGGCTGCCAACACTTGTTGAATAGCTTCCTTAGCTCTCTTTGTCCTTGCCCTTGTCATAGGCCCTCCAAGTCCTTCAAGTGCCACACTCTTGGTCATGTCCTCATCACCATTCTTGTTCTTCTCATTCTTCTTCTCCAAATTCTTCTTCGCGTTCTTCTTCTTCTCATTCTTCCTCTTCCCATTCTTGTTCTTCTCATTCTTCTTTTTCTCATTCTTCTTCCCATTCTTCTTCTTCTCTGTCTTCTTCTCATTCTTCTTCTTGTCATTCCTCTTGCCATTCTTCTTCTTCTCATTCTTCTTCTCATTCCTCTTCTTCTCGATTCTTCTTCTTCTCATTCTTCTTCTTCTCATTCTTTTTCTCATTCTTCTTCTTATTCTTCTTCTTCTCATTGTTCTTTTCATTCTTCTTCTTCTCATTCTTCTTGTTCACATTCTTCTTTTCATTCTTCTTCTTCTCATTCTTCTTCTTCATTTCTTTTTCTCATTCTTCTTCTTCTCATTCTTCTTCTTCTGAGTCTTCTTGTTCTTATTCTTCTTCTGAGTTTTCTTGTTCTCATTCTTCTTTTCATTCTTCTTCTTCTCATTCTTCTTGTTCTCATTCTTCTTTTCAGTCTTCTTCTTCTCATTCTTCATCTTCATATTCTTCTTCTCATTCTTCATCTTCATATTCTTCTTCTCATTCTTCTTCTTCTCCTTCTTCTTCTTCACATTCTTCTTCTTCTCATTCTTCTTTTCATTCTTTTTCTCATTCTTCCTCTTTGCATTCGTCTTCTTATTCCTCTTCTTCTCATTCTTCTTTTTCAAATTTTTCTTCTCATTCTTCTTCAAGTTCTTCTTCACATTCTTCTGCTTTTTTTTCTTCTTCTTCTTCTTCTTCTTCTTCCTCTTCTTCTTCTCATTCTTCTTCTTCTCATTCTTCTTCTTATTCTTCTTCTTCTCATTGTTCTTCTTCTTATTCTTCTTCTTCTTCTCATTCTTCTTCTCACTCTCCTTCTTCTCATTCTTCTTCTCATTTTTCTCCTTCTCGTTCTTCTTCTCATTCCTCTTCTTCTCATTCTTCTTCTTCTCATTCGTCTTCTCATTCCTCTTCTTCTCATTCTTCTTCTTCTCATTCTTCTTCCTCTCATTCTTCTTCTTCTCATTCTTTTTCTTCACATTCTTCTTCTCATTTTTCTTCTTATTCTCCTTCTTCTCATTCTTCTTCTCATTTTTCTCATTCTTCTTCTTCTCGTTCTTCTTCTCATTCTTCTTCTTCTTGTCATTCTTCTTCTCAGTCTTCTTGTTCTCATTCTTCTTTTCATTCTTCTTCTTCTCATTCTTCTTGTTCTCATTCTTCTTTTCATTCTTCTTCTTCTCATTCTTCTTGTTCTCATTCTTCTTTTCATTCTTCTTCTTCTCATTCTTCTTTTCATTCTTCTTTTCTCATTCTTCTTCTTCTCATTCTTCTTCTTCACATTCTTCTTATTCTACTTCTTCTAATAATTGTTCTTCTTCACATTCTTCTTCTCATTCTTCTTCTTCTCATTCTTCTTTTCATTCTTTTTCTCATCCTTCCTCTTTGCATTCTTCTTATTCCTCTCCTTCTCATTTTTCTTTTTCAAATTCTTCTTCTCATTCTTCTTCAAGTTCTTTTTCACATTCTTCTGCTTCTTCTGCTTCTTCTTCTTCCTCTTCTTCTTCTCATTCTTCTTCTTCTTATTCTTCTTCATCTCATTGTTCTTCTTCTCATTCTTCCTCTTCCAATTCTTGTTCTTCTCATTCTTCTTCTTCTCATTCTTCTTCCCATTCTTCTTCTTCTTGGCATTCTTCTTGTCATTCTTCTTGTCATTCTTCTTCTTCTCATTCCTCTTCTTCTCATTCTTTTTCTTCTTATTCGTCTTCTCATTCCTCTTCTTCTCATTCTTCTTCTTCTCATTCTTCTTCCTCTCATTCTTCTTCTCATTCTTCTTCTTCTCATTCTTCTTCTTCACATTCTTCTTCCTCACATTCTTCTTCTCATTGTTCCTGTTATTCTTCTTCTTCTCATTCTTCTTCTTCCCACTCTTTTTCTCATTCTTCCTCTTATTCTTCTTCTTCTCATTCTTCTTCTCATTTTTCTCATTCTTCTTCTAATTTTTCTCATTCTTCTTCTTCTCATTCTTCTTCTTCTCATTCTTCTTCTGCTCATTTTTCTTCTTCTCATTCTTCTTGTTCTCATTCTTCTTTTCATTCTTCTTTTCATTCTTCTTCTCATTCTTCTTCATATTCTTTTTCTCATTCTTCTTCATATTCTTTTTCTCATTCTTCTTCTTCTCATTCTTCTTCTTCTCATTCTTCTTCTTCACATTCTTCTTATTCTACTTGTTCTAATAAATGTTCTTCTTCACATTCTTCTTCTCATTCTTCTTCTCATTCTTTCTTCTTCTCATTCTTTTTCTCCTTCTTCCTCTTTGCATTCTTCTTCTTATTCCTCTTCTTTTTCTCATTCTTCTTCCTCTCATTCTTCTTCGTCACATTCTTCTTCTTCACATTGTTCTTCTCATTGTTTTTCTTATTATTTTTCTTCTCGTTCTTCTTATTCTTATTCTTCTTCTTCTTCAAATTCTTCTTCTCATTTTCCTTCTTCTCTTCCTTCTTCTCATTCTTCTCTTTCTTCTCACTTCATCTATTCTCATTATTCTTCTTCTCATTCTTTTTCTCATTCTTCTTCTTCTCATTCTTTTTCTCATTCTGGTTCTTCTTATTCTTCTTGTTTAAATTATTCTTCTCATTCTTCTTCTTTTCATTCTTCATCTTCTCATTCTTCTTCTTATTTCTCTTCTTCTCATTCTTCTTCTTGTTATTATTCTTCTCATTCTTCTTCTTCTAATTCTTCTTTTTGTCATTCCTTTTCTCATTATTCTTCTTATTCTTCTTCTTGTCATTCTTCTTCTTATCATTTTTCTTCTTGTTATTATTCTTCTCATTCTTCTTCTTCTAATTCTTCTTTTTGTCATTCTTCTTCTCATTATTCTTCTTATTCTTCTTCTTGTCATTCTTCTTCTTATCATTCTTCTTCCCCTTCTTCTCCTTCTCTTTCCTCTTCTTGTCATTCTTCTTTTTGTCATTCTTCTTCTCCTTCTTCTTCTTCTCATTCTTCCTCTTCTCATATTACTTCTTGTCATTCATCTTCTCCTCCTTCTTCTTCTCATTCTTCTTCTTGTCGTTCTTCTTCTCCTTCTTCTTCTTCTCCTTCTTCTTCTTGTCATTCTTCTTTTGTCATTCTTCTTCTTGTCATTCTTCCTTTTGTCATTCTTCTTCTTCTCATTCTTCTTCATCTCATTCTTCTTCTCATTCTTGTTCTGCTCATTGTTCTTCGTCTCATTCGTCTTCCTTTCATTCTTCTTCTTCTCATTCTTTTTCATCAGATTCTTCTTATCATTCTTGTTCTCAACCTTCTTCTCATTCTTCTTGTTCACATTCTTCTTCCATTCTTCTTGTTCTAATTCTTTTTCTCATTCTACTTCTTCTCATTCTTCTTCTCATTCCTCTTCTCATTCTTCTTCTTCTCATTCTTCTTCTAATTCATCTTCTTCTCATTTTCTTCTCATTCTCCTTCTTCTCATTCTTCTACTCATTCTTTTTCGTATTCTTCTTCTTCTCGTTCCTCTTCTTCTCATTCTTCTTCTTCAAATTCTTCTTCTCATTCTTTTTCAAATTCTTCTTCTAATTTTTCTCCTTATTATTCTTATTCTCATTCTTCTTCTTCTCATTCTTCTTCCTTTTATTCTTCTTGTTCTCATTCTTCTTCTTCTCATTCTCCTTCCTCTCTCATTCTTCTTCTCATTCTTCTTCTTCTGATTCTTCTTCTTCACATTCTTCTTCTCATTCTTCTTCTTTTTATTCTTCTGCTTCTCATTCTTTTTCTTCTCATTCTTCTTCTCAATCTTCTTCTTCTCAAGAAGAAGAATTCTTCTCAAGAAGAATGAGAAGAAGAAGAATGAGAAGAAGAAGAATGAATGAGAATGAAGAAGAATGAAGAATAAGAAAAGAATGAGAAGAAAAGAATGTGAAGAAGAAGAATGAGAAGAAGAAGAAGAAGAAGAAGAAGAAGAAGAAGAAGAAGAAGAAGAAGAAGAATGAGAAGAAGAATGAGAAGAAGAAGAATGAGAAGAAGAAGAATGAGAAGAATGAGAAGAATGAGAAGAAGAAGAATGAGAAGAAGAAGAATGAGAAGAAGAAGAAGAAGAAGAAGAAGAAGAAGAAGAAGAAGAAGAAGAATGAGAAGAAGAAGAAGAAGAAGAAGAAGAAGAATGAGAAGAAGAATTAGAAGAAGAAGAATGAGAAGAAGAAGAATGAAAGAAGAAGAATGAGAAGAAGAAGAATTAGAAGAAGAAGAATGAGAAGAAGAAGAAGAAGAAGAAGAAGAAGAAGAAGAAGAAGAAGAAGAAGAAGAAGAAGAAGAAGAAGAAGAAGAAGAAGAAGAAGAAGAAGAAGAAGAAGAAGAAGAAGAAGAAGAAGAAGAAGAAGAAGAAGAAGAAGAAGAAGAAGAAGAAGAAGAAGAAGAAGAAGAAGAAGAATAAGAAGAAGAAGAAGAAGAAGAAGAAGAAGAAGAAGAAGAAGAAGAAGAAGAAGAAGAAGAAGAAGAAGAAGAAGAAGAAGAAGAAGAAGAAGAAGAAGAAGAAGAAGAATGAAAGAAGAAGAATGAAGAAGAAGAAGAAGAAGAAGAAGAAGAAGAAGAAGAAGAAGAAGAAGAAGAAGAAGAAGAAGAAGAAGAAGAAGAAGAAGAATGAGAAGAAGAATTAGAAGAAGAAGAATGAGAAGAAGAATTAGAAGAAGAAGAAGAAGAAGAAGAAGAAGAAGAAGAAGAAGAAGAAGAATTAGAAGAAGAAGAATGAGAAGAAGAAGAAGAAGAAGAATGAGAAGAAGAAGAATGAGAAGAAGAATGAGAAGAAGAAGAAGAAGAAGAAGAATGAAGAAGAAGAAGAATGAGAAGAAGAAGAATGAGAAGAAGAAGAATGAGAAGAAGAAGAATAAGAAGAAGAATGAGAAGAAGAAGAAGAAGAAGAAGAAGAAGAATGAGAAGAAGAAGAATGAGAAGAAGAAGAAGAGAAGAAGAAGAAGAAGAAGAATGAGAAGAAGAAGAAGAAGAAGAAGAAGAAGAAGAAGAAGAAGAAGAATGAGAAGAAGAAGAAGAAGAAGAAGAAGAGAAGAAGAAGAATGAGAAGAAGAAGAAGAGAAGAAGAAGAAGAAGAAGAAGAATGAGAAGAAGAAAAATTAGAAGAAGAAGAAGAAGAAGAAGAAGAAGAAGAAGAAGAAGAAGAAGAAGAAGAAGAAGAATAAGAAGAATTAGAAGAAGAAGAAGAAGAAGAAGAAGAATTAGAAGAAGAAGAAGAAGAAGAAGAAGTAGAAGAAGAATGAGAAGAAGAAGAATGAGAAGAAGAAGAAGAAGAAGAAGAAGAAGAAGAAGAAGAAGAAGAAGAAGAATGAAAAGAAGAGAAGAAGAAGAAGAAGAATGAAGAAGAAATGAAGAAGAAATGACAAGAAGAAAGAAGAAGAAGAAAAAGAAGAAGAAGAAGAATGAAGAAGAAGAATGAGGAGAAGAATGAGAAGAAGAAGAATGAGAAGAAGAAGAATGAAGAAGAAGAAGAATGAGAAGAAGAAGAATGAGAAGAAGAAGAATGAGAAGAAGAATGAAAGAAGAAGAAGAAGAAAAGAAGAAGAAGAACTAGAAGAATGAAGAAGAAGAATGAGAAGAAGAAGAATGAAGAAGAAGAATGAGAAGAAGAAGAATGAATGAGAAGAAGAAGATTGAAAAGAAGAAGAAAGAAGAAGAAGAAGAATGAGAAGAAGAATGAAGAAGAAGAAGAAGAATGAAGAAGAAGAATTAGAAGAAGAAGAAGAATCTGAAATTAGAAGAAGAAGAAGAAGAATGAAGAAGAATGAAGAAGAAGAATGAAGAAGAAGAAGAAGAAGAAGAAGAATGAGAAGAAGAAGAATGAGAAGAGAAGAAGAATGAGAAGAAGAAGAAATGACAAGAAGAATGAGAGAAAGAAGAAGAATTAGAAGAAGAATGAGAAGAAGAAGAATGAGAAGAAAGAAGAATGAGAAGAAGAAGAAGAAGAAGAAGAAGAAGAAGAAGAATTAGAAGAACTGAGAAGAATGAGAAGAAGAAGAATGAGAAGAAGAAGAAGAATGAGAAGAAGAAGAATGAGAAGAAGAAGAATAAAGAAGAAATGAAGAAGAAGAAGAATGAAGAAGAAAAATGAGAAGAATTAGAAGAAGAAGAAGAAAGAAGAAAGAAGAAGAAGAAGAAGAAGAAGAAGAAGAAGAAGAAGAAGAAGAAAAGAAGAAGAAGAAGAAGAAGAAGAAGAAGAAGAAGAATGAAGAAGAAGAAATGAGAAGAAGAAGAAGAAGAATGAAGAAGAAGAATAGAAGAAGAAGAAACAAGAAGAAGAAGAAGAAGAAGAAAGAAGAAGAATGAGAAGAAAAAGAATGAAAGAAGAATGATAAGAAGAAGAAGAAGAAAGAAGAATGAGAAGAAGAAGAAGAAATTAGAAGAAGAATGAAGAAGAAGAATGAAAAAGAAGAAGAATGACAGAAGAAGAAGAATTAGAAGAAGAATTAAGAATGAAGAAGAAGAAGAAGAAGAAGAAGAAGAAGAAGAAGAAGAAGAAGAAGAAGAAGAAGAAGAAGAAGAAGAAGAAGAAGAATGAAGAAGAAGAAGAATGAGAAGAAGAAGAAGAAGAAGAAGAAGAAGAAGAAGAAGAAGAAGAAGAAGAAGAAGAAGAAGAAGAAGAAGAAGAAGAAGAAGAATTAAAGAAGAATGAGAAGAAGAAGAAGAAGAAGAAGAAGAAGAAGAAGAAGAAGAAGAAGAAGAAGAAGAAGAAGAAGAATGAGAAAAAGAAGAAGAAGAAGAAGAAGAAGAAGAAGAAGAAGAAGAAGAATGAAGAAGAAGAATGAAGAAGAAGAAGAATGAGAAGAAAGAGAAGAAGAAGAATGAGAGAAGAAGAAGAATGAGAAGAAGAAGAATGAAGAAGAAGAAGAATGAAGAAGAATGAATGAAGAAAAGAAGAATGAGAAGAAGAAGAATGAAGAAGAAGAAAGAAGAATGAGAAGAAGAAGAAGAATGAAAAAGAAGAAAAAGAATGAAATGAAGAAGAAGAAGAAGAAGAAGAAGAAGAGAAGAAGAAGAAGAAGAAGAAGAAGAAGAAGAAGAAGAAGAATGAGAAGAAGAATGAAAAAAGAAGAATGAAGAAGAAGAATTAGAAGAAGAAGGAAGACAAGAAGAAGAAGAATGAGAAGATGAACAATGAGAAGAAGAAGAATGGGAAGAAGAAGAATTAAAGAATGAAGAAGAAGAAATGAAGAAGAAGAATGAAGAAGAAGAAGAATGAGAAGAAGAAGAATGAAGAAGAAGAAGAATTAAAGAAGAAGAAGAATGAAGAAGAAGAAGAAGAAGAAGAAGAAGAAGAGAAGAAGAAGAATCAGAAGAAGAAGGAAGAAGAAGAAGAATGAGAAGAAGAATGAGAAGATGAACAATGAGAAGAAGAAGAATGGGAAGAAGAAGAATGACAAGAAGAATGAGAAAATGAAGAATGAGAAGAAGAAGAAGAAGAAGGTAAAGAAGAAGAATGAAGAAGAAGAAGAAGAGAAGAAGAATGAAGAATAAGAAGAAGAATGAGAAGAAATAAAAAGAATGAATTGAAGAAGAAGAATGAGAAGAAGAAGAATGAGAAGAAGAAGAATGAGAAGAAGAATGAAGAAGAAGAATGAAGAAAGAGAAGAAGAAGAATGAAAGAAGAATGAGAAGAATGAAAGAAGAAAAATGAGTAAGAAGAAGAAGAATGAGAAGAAGAAGAATGAAAAGAAGAAAAGAAGAAGAAGAATGAATAAGAAGAAAGAAGAAGAAGAAGAAGAAAAGAGAAGAAGAATAAGAAAAGAATAATGAATGAAGAAGAAGAAGAATGAGAAGAAGAAGAATGAGAAGAAAATGAGAAGAAGAAGAAAAAGAAGAATGAGAAGCAGAAGAAGAATGATAAGAAGAACAATGACCAGAAGAAGGAGAAGAAGAAGAATGAGAAGAAGAATGAGAAGAAGAATGATATGAAGAAGAATGAGCAGAAGAAGGATGAGAAGAAGAAGAATGAGAATAAGAAGAATGAGAAGAAGAAGAATGAGAAGAAGAAGAATGAAGAAGAAGAAGAAGAAGAAGAAGAAGAAGAAGAAGAAGAATGAGAAGAAGAATGTGAAGAAGAAGAATGAGAAGTAGAAGAATGAGAAGAAGAAGAATGAGAAGAAGAATGAGAAGAAGAAGAATGAGAAGAAGAATGAGAAGAAGAAGAATGAGAAGAAGAAGAAGAAGAAGAAGAAGAAGAAGAAGAAGAATGAGAAGAACAAAAAGAATGTGAAGAAAAAGAATAAGAAGAAGAATGAGAGGAAGAAGAATGAGGAGAAGAAGAAGAATGTGAAGATGAAGAATGAGAGAAAAAAGAAGAATGATAAGAAGAACAATGACCAGAAGCATGCGAAGAAGAATGAGAAGAAGAATTAGAAGAAGAAGGATGAGAAGAAGAAGAATTAGAAGAAGAAGGATGAGAAGAAGAAGAATTAGAAGAAGAAGGATGAGAAGAAGAAGAATTAGAAGAAGAAGAATGAGAAGAAGAAGAATTAGAAGAAGAAGGATGAGAAGAAGAAGAATTAGAAGAAGAAGGATGAGAAGAAGAAGAATTAGAAGAAGAAGGATGAGAAGAAGAAGAATGAGAAGAAGAATGAGAAGAAGAAGAATTAGAAAAAGAAGAATGAAGAAGAAGAAGAATGAGAAGAAGAATAAGAAGATGCAGAAGAAGAAGAAGAATGAGAAGAAGAATTAGAAGAAGAAGAAGAAGAAGCAGAAGAAGAAGAAGAATGAGAAGAAGAAGAAGAAGAAGAAGAAGAAGAAGAAGAAGAAGAAGAAGAAGAAGAAGAAATGAATAAGAAGAAGAAGAAGAAGAATGAGAAGAAGAAGAATGAAGAAGAAGAATGAGAAGAAGAAGAATGAGAAGAAGAATGAGAGGAAGAAGAATCAGAAGAAGAATGAGAATGAGAAGAAGAAGAATGAGAAGATGAACAAGAAGAATGAAAAGAAGAATGAAGAAAGAAGAATGAAAGAAGAAGAAGAAGAAGAATGAAGAAGAAGAAGAAGAAAGAAGAAGAATGAGAAGAAGAAGAATGCGAAGAAGAATGATAAGAAGAATGATAAGAAGAAGAATGAGAAGAAGAATGATAATAAGAAGAATGAGAAGAAGAAGAATGAGAAGAAGAATGAGAAGAAGAAGAATGAGAAGAAGAATTAGAAGAAGAAAAATGAGAAGAAGAAGAATGATAAGAAGAAGAATGAGAAAAAGAATTAGAAGAAGAAGGATAAGAAGAAGAAGAATGAGAAGAACAATGAGAAGAGCAATGAGAAGAAGCAGAATGAGAAAAAGAAGATGAACAAGTACAATGAGAAAAAGAAGAATGAGAAAAAGAAGAATGATGAGAAGAAAAAGAATGAGAAAGAGAAGAAAAAGAATGAGAAGAAGAATAATGAGAGGAAGAAGAATGATAAGAAGAAGAATGAGAGGAAGAAGAATGAGAAGAAGAAGAAGAATGTGAAGAAGAAAAAGAATGTGAATAAAGAAGAATGAGAAGAAGAATGAGTGGAAGAAGAATGAGAAGAAGAAGAATGACGAGAAGAAGAAGAATGTGATGATGAAGAATGAGAAAAAGAAGAAGAATGAAAGGAAGAATAATGAGAAGAAGAATTAGAAGAAGAAGGATAGAAGAAGAATGAGAAGAACAATGAGAAGAAGCAGAATGAGAAAAGAAGAAGAACTAGAAGAAATGAGAAGAAGAAGAAGAATGAGAAGAAGAAGATTGAGAAGAAGAAGAATGAGAAGAAAAGATTGAGAAGAAGAAGAATGAGAAGAAGAAGAATGAGCAGAAGAATGAGAGGAAGAAGAATCAGAAGAAGAAGAATGAGGAGAAGAAGAAGAATGTGAAGATGAACAATGAGAAAAAGAAGAAGAATAAGAAGAAGAATGTGAAGAAGAAGAATGAGAAGAAGAAGAATGAGAAGAAGAAGAATGACAAGAAGAATGAGAAGAAGAAGAATGAGAAGAAGAAGAATGAGAAGAAGAAGAAGAAGAAAGAATGAGAAGAAGAAGAGTGAGAAGAAGAATGAGAAGGAGAAGAATGAGAAGAAGAATGGGAAGAAGAAGAATGAGAATAAGAAGAAGAACAAGTAGAATTAGAAGAAGAATGACAAGAAGAAGAATGCGAAGAATAATGAGAAGAAGAAGAATGAGAAAAAGAAGAAGAACAAGTAGAATGAGAAGAAGAAGGACGAGAAGAACAATAAATAAGACGAATGAGAAGAAGAAGAATGAGAAAAAGAAGAACGACAAGAAGAATGAGAAAAAGAAGAATGAGAAAAAGAAGAATGAGAAGAAGAATGAGAAGAAGAAGAATTAGAAGAAGAATGAGAAAAAGCATTAGAAGAAGAAGAATGAGATGAGGTAGAATGAGTAAAAGAGGAAGAAGAATGAGAGAAGAAGAAGAATGAGAAGAAGAAAAAGAATGTGAATAAGAAGAATGAGAAGAAGAATGAGTGGAAGAAGAATGAGAAGAAGAAGAATGACGAGAAGAAGAAGAATGTGATGATGAAGAATGAGAAAAAGAAGAAGAATGACAGGAAGAATATTGAGAAGAAGAATTAGAAGAAGAAGGACGAGCAGAAGAAGAATGAGAAGAACAATGAGAAGAAGCAGAATGAGAAAAAGAAGAAGAACTAGTACAACGAGAAGAAGAAGAATGAGAAGAAGAAGATTGAGAAGAAGAAGAATGAGAAGAAAAGATTGAGAAGAAGAAGAATGAGAAGAAGAAGAATGAGCAGAAGAATGAGAGGAAGAAGAATCAGAAGAAGAAGAATGAGGAGAAGAAGAAGAATGTGAAGATGAACAATGAGAAAAAGAAGAAGAATAAGAAGAAGAATGTGAAGAAGAAGAATGAGAAGAAGAAGAATAAGAAGAAGAAGAATGAGAAGAAGAAGAATGAGAAGAAGAAGAATGAGAAGAAGAATGAGAAGAATGAGAAGAAGAAGAAAGATTAGAAGAAGAATGAGAAGAAGAAGAATGAGAAGAAGAAGAATGAGAAGAAGAATGGGAAGAAGAAGAATGAGAATAAGAAGAAGAACAAGTAGAATTAGAAGAAGAATGACAAGAAGAAGAATGCGAAGAATAATGAGAAGAAGAAGAATGAGAAAAAGAAGAAGAACAAGTAGAATGAGAAGAAGAAGAACGAGAAGAACAATGAGAAGACGAATGAGAAGAAGAAGAATGAGAAAAAGAAGAACGAGAAGAAGAAGAATGAGAAGAAGAAGAAAAAGAAGAAATGAGAAGAAGAATGAAGAAGAAGAAGAATGAGAAAAAGCATTAGAAGAAGAAGAATGAGATGAGGCAGAATGAGTAAAAGAAGAAGAAGAATGAGAATAAGAAAAAGAATGAGAAGAAGAAAAAGAATGTGAATAAGAAGAATGAGAAGAAGAAGAAGAAGAAGAATGAGAAGAAGAAGAATGACTAGAAGAAGAAGAATGTGATGAAGAAGAATGAGAAAAGAAGAAGAATGACAAGAAGAATATTGAGAAGAAGAATTAGAAGAAGAAGGATGAGAAGAAGAAGAATGAGAAGAAGAATGAGAAGAAGAAGAATGAGAAGAAGAAGAATGAGAAGAAGAAGAATGAGAAGAAGAAGAATGAGAAGAAAAAGAAGATCGAAAGAAGAAGAATGAGAAGAAGAAGAATGAGCAGAAGAATGAGAGGAAGAAGAATCAGAAGAAGAAGAATGAGGAGAAGAAGAAGAATGTGAAGATGAACAATGAGAAAAAGAAGAAGAATAAGAAGCAGAAGAAGAATGATAAGAAGAAAAATGACCAAAAGCAGGAGAAGAAGAAGAATGCGAAGAAGAATGAGAAGAAGAAGAATTAAGAAGAAGGTAAGAAGAACAATGAGAAGAAGAAGAATGAAAAGAAGAAGAATGAGAAGAAGAAGAATGAAGAAGAAGAATGATAAGAAGAAGAATGAGAAGAAGAATTAGAAGAAGAAGGATGAGAAGAAGAAGAATGAGAAGAATAATGAGAAGAAGCAGAATGAGAAAAAGAAGATGAACAAGTACAATGAGAAAAAGAAGAATGATGAGAAGAAAAAGAATGAGAAAAAGAAGAAAAAGAATGATAGGAAGAAAAAGAATGTGAAGAAGAACAATGAGAGGAAGAAGAATTTGAAGAAGAAGAAACAGAGGATGAAGAATGAGAAGAAGAAGAATGAGGAGAAGAAGAAGAATGATAAGAAGAACAATGACCAAAAAGAAGAAGAAGAAGAAGAAGAATGAAGAAGAAGAAAAATGAAGAAGAAGAAGAAGAAGAAGAAGAAGAATGAGAAGAAGAAGAATGAAGAAGAAGAATGAAGAAGAAGAATGAAGAATTAGAAGAAGAAGAAGAATGAAGAAGAACAATGAGAAGAAGAAGAATGAAGAAGAAGAATGAAAAAAGAAGAAGAAGAAGAAAAAAGAAGAAGAAGAAGAAGAAAGAACAATCAAGAAGAAGAAGAGAAGAAGAAGAATGAAGAAGAAGAAGAAGAAGAAGAAGAAGAAAGAAGAAGAAGAAGAAGAATGAAATAAGAAGAATGAAGAAGAAGAATGAGAAGAAGAAGAATGAGAAGAAGAATGAGAAAAAGAAGAATAAAGAAGGAGAAGAATGAGAACAACAAGAATGAAGAAGAAGAAGATGAATGAAAAAAGAAGAAGAAGAAGAAGAAAAAGAAAAAAGAAGAAGAATGAGAAAGAAGAATGAGAAGAAGAAGAAGAAGAAAGAAGAAGAAGAAGAAGAATATGATGATGAAGAATGAGAGAAAAAAAATGATAAGAAGAACAATGACGAGAAGCAGGAGAAGAAGAAGAATGAGAAGAAGAATTAGAAGAAGAAGGATGAGAAGAAGAAGAATGAGAAGAAGAATGGGAAGAAGTAGAATTAGAAAAAGAAGAAGAAGAAGAAGAAGAAGAAGAAGAAGAATGAGAAGAAGAAGAATGAGAATAAGAAGAATGACAAGAAGAAGAATGAAAACAAGAAGATTGAGAAGAAGAAGAATGAGAAGAAAAAGAATGAGAAAGAGAATGAAAGAAGAATGAGAAGAAGAAGAATGAGAAGAAGAAGAATGAGAAGAAGAAGAATTAGAAGAAGAATGAGAGGATTTATGAAAAGAAGAATAATGAGAAGAAGAAGAAGAATGAGAAGAAGAATGTGAAGAAGAAGAATGAGAAGAAGAAGAATGAAAAGAAGAAGAATGAGAAGAAGAAGAAGAAGAAGAAGAATGAAGAAGAAGAAGAATGAGAAGAAAAGAATGAAAAAGAAGAAGAATGAAGAAGAATAAAAAAGAATGAAGAAGAAGAAGAAGAAGAGAAGAAAAAAGAATGAGAAGAAGAAGAATAAGAAGAAGAAGAATGAGAAGAAGAAGAATGAAAAGAAGAAGAATGAAAAGAAGAAGAATTAGAAGAAGAAGAATGAGAAGAAGAATGAGAAGAAGAAGAATGACAAGAAGAATGAGAAGAGAAGAATGAGAAGAAGAAGAATGAGAAGAAGAATAAGAAGAAGAAGAATGAGAAGAAGAATATGAAGAAGAAGAATGAGAAGAAGAAGAATGAATAAAAGAAGAAGAATGAGAAGAAGAAGAAAGAAGAAAAGAAGAAGAATGAAGAAGAAGAATGAGAAGAAATAAGAAGAGAAGAAGAAGAGAAAAGAAAAAGAATGAAGAATGAAGAAGAAGAATGAAGAAGAAGAAGAATGAGAAGAAGAAGAATGAGAAGAAGAATGATGAAAAAGAAGAAGAAGAAGAAGAATGAGAAAAAGAAGAATGAGAAGAAGAAGAATGAGAAGAAGAAGAACGAGAAGAAGAAGAATAAGAAGAAGAATGAGAAGAAGAATGAAAGAAAAGAAGAATGAAAAAGAAAAGAAGAAGAAGAAGAAGAAATGAGAAGAAGAAGAATGAATGAAGAAGAAATAAGAAGAAGAATGAGAAGAAGAAATGAGAAGAAAAAGAATGAGAAAAAAAGAATGAGAAGAAAATGAAGAATGAGAAGAAGAAGAATGAGAAGAAGAAAATACGAAAGAAGAAGAATAAGAAGAAGAATGAGAAGAAGAATGAAAAAGAAGAATAATGAGAAAAGAAGAATGAGAAGAAGAAGAATGAGAAGAAGAGAAATGAGAAGAAGAAGAATGAAGAAGAAGAATGAAGAAAGAATGAGAAAGAAGAAGAATGAGAAGAGAAGAATGAGAAGAAGAAAAAGAAGAATGAAGAAGAAGAATGAGAAGAAGAATGAGAAGAAGAATGAGAAGAAGAAGAATGAGAAGAAAGAAGAATGAAAAGAAGAAGAATGAGAAGAAGAAGAATGAGAAGAAGAAATGAGAAGAAAAGAGAAGAAGAAAAGAATGAGAAGAAAAAGAATGAGTAGAAGAAGAAGAGAAGAAGAAGAATGAGAAGAAGAAGAATGATGATGAAGAAGAATGAGAGAAAAAGAATGATTGGTAAGAAGAAGAATGAAAAAGAAGAAGAAGAAGAAGAAGAAGAAGAAGAAGAATGAGAAGAAGAATGAGAAGAAGAAGAAATGAGAAGAAGAAGAAATGAAAAGAAGAAGAATGAGAAGAAGAAGAAGAAGAAGAAGAAGAATGAAGAAGAAGAATGAAGAAGAAGAATGAGAAGAAGAAGAATGAGAAGAAGAAGAAGAAGAAGAAGAAGAAGAAGAAGAAAGAAGAAGAATGAAGAATGAGAAGAAGAAGAATGAGAAGAAGAAGAAGAAGAAGAAGAAGAAGAAGAAGAAGAAGAAGAAGAAGAAGAAGAAGAATGAAGAAGAAGAAGAATGAGAAGAAGAAGAATGAGAAGAAGAAGAAAGAAGAAGAAGAAGAAGAAGAAATGAGAAGAAGAAGAATGAGAAGAAGAATGAGAAGAAGAAGAAGAAGAAGAAGAAGAATGAGTAAGAAGAAGAATGAAGAAGAAGAACAAGAAGAAGAAGAATGAGAAGAAGAAGAATGAGAAGAAGAATGAAAGAAAAGAATGAGAAGAAGAAGAAGAAAAGAAGAATATGAGAAGAAGAAGAATGAAAAGAATGAGAAGAAGAAGAATGAGAAGAAGAATGAAGAAGAAGAAGAAGAAGAAGAAGAAGAAGAAGAAATGAGAAGAAGAAGAATGAGAAGAAGAAGAATGAAGAAGAAGAATGAGAAGAAGAAGAAGAATGAGAAGAAGAAGAATGAGAAGAAGAAGAATGAAAGAAGAATGAGAAGAAGAAGAATGAGAAGAAGAAGAATGAGAAGAAGAAGAATAAGAAGAAGAAGAATGAGAAAAAGAAGAATGTGAAGAAGAAGAATGAGAAAGAAGAAGAATGAGAAGAAGAAGAATGAGAAGAAGAATGAGAAGAAGAAGAATGAGAAGAAGAAGAAGAATGAGAAGAAGAAGAAGAAAGAGAAGAAGAAGATTGAGAAGAAGAAAAATGAGAAGAGGAAGAATTAAAAGAAGAATCAGAAGAAGAATAATGAGAAGAAGAATGAGAAGAAGAAGAATGAGAAGAAGAAGAAATTGAAAAAGAAGAAAGAATGAAAGAAGAAGAAGAAGTGAAGAAGAAGAAGAAATGATGAAGAATGAGAAGAAGAAGAATGAGAAGAAGAAGAAGAATAAGAAGAATGAGAAGAAGAATGAAGAATTAGAAAATGAAGAAGAAGAATGAAGAAGAAAAAGAATGAAGAATTAAGAAGAAGAAGAATGAAGAAGAAGAAGAATGAGAAGAAGAAGAGAAGAAGAAGAATGAGAAGAAGAAGAATGAGAAGAAGAAGAATGAGAAGAAGAAGAATGAGAAGAAGAATGAAGAAGAGAAGAATGAGAAGAAGAAGAAGAAAAGAAGAAGAATGAAAAGAATGAAGAAGAAGAAGAGAAGAAGAAGAATGAGAAAAGAAGAATGAAGAAGAGAAGAAAGAAGAATGAGAAGAAGAAGAATGAGAAGAAGAAGAATGAGAAGAAGAATGAGAAGAAGAAAAAGAATGAGAAGAAGAAGAAGAATGAGAAAGAAAAGAAGAGAAGAAGAAGAAATGAAGAAAAGAATGAGAAGAAGAAGAATGAGAAGAAAAGAAGAAATGAGAAGAATGAAAAGAATGAAAAGAAGAAGAATGAGAAGAAGAAGAATGAGAAGAAGAAGAAAAAAAGAAGAAGAAGAATGAGAAGAAGAAGAAGAATGAGAAGAAGAAGAATGAGAAGAAGAAGAAAGAATGAAGAAGAAGAATGAAAGAATGAAAGAAGAAAAAGAATGAATGAAGAAGAAAATGAGAAGAAGAATGAGAAGAAGAATGAGAAAAGAAGAAAAAGAAGAATGAAAAAAGAATGAGAATGAGAAGAAAAGAATGAGAAGAAGAAAAAGAAGAAGAAGAATGAGAAGAAAAGAATGAGAAGAAGAAATGAAAGAAGAAGAATGAGAAGAAGAAGAAGAAGAATGAAGAAAAGAAAAAGAATGAAATGAAAAAGAAGAATGAGAAGAAGAATGAGAAAAAAGAAGAAGAAAAGAATAAGAAAAAGAAGAATGAGAAAAAAGAATGAGAAGAAGAAGAATGAGAAGAAGAAGAATGAAAGAAGAAGAATGAGAAGAAGAAGAATGAGAAGAAGAAGAATGAGAAGAAGAAAGAATGAGAAAAGAAGAATGAGAAGAAGAAGAATGAGAAGAAGAAGAAGAGAAGAAGAAGAAATGAGAAGAAGAAGAATGAGAAGAAGAAGAATGAGAAGAAGAAGAATGAGAAGAAGAAGAATGAGAAGAAGAAGAAGAATTGAAGAAGAAGAATGAAGAAGAAGAAGAAGAATTAAGAAGAATGAAGAAGAAAAAGAAGAAGAAGAATGAGAAGAAGAAGAATGAGAAGAAGAAGAATGAAAAAGAATGAAGAATGAGAAGAATGAAAGAAGAAGAATGAGAAGAAGAAGAATGAAGAAGAAGAAGAATGAGAAGAAGAAGAAAAGAGAAGAAGAAGAATGAGAAGAAGAATGAAAAGAAGAAAGAATGAGAAGAAGAAGAATGAGAAAAGAAGAATGGGAAGAAGAAGAAGAATGAGAAGAAGAAAAGAATGAGAAGAAGAAGAATGAAAAGAAGAAAAAGAATGAGAAGAAGAATGAGAAGAAGAAGAAGAATGAGAAGAAGAAGAATGAGAAAAGAAGAATGAGAAGAAGAATGAAGAATGAGAAGAAGAAGAATGAGAAGAAGAAATGAATGAGAAGAAGAATGAGAAGAAGAAGAAGAATGAGAAGAAGAAGAATGAGAGAAGAAAGAAGAAGAAAAGAAGAAGAAGAAGAAGAATGAGAAGAAGAATGAGAAGAAGAAGAATGAGAAGAAGAAGAATGAAGAAGAAGAATGAAAGATGAGAAGAGAAGAATGTGAAGAAGAAGAAGAAGAAGAAGAAGAAGAATGAGAAGAAGAAGAATGAGAAGAAGAAGAATGAAGAAGAAGAATGAGAAGAAGAAGAATGAGAAGAAGAAGAATGAGAAGAAGAATGAGAAGAAGAAGAATGAGAAAAAGAAGAATGAGAAGAAGAAGAATGAGAAGAAGAAGAATGAGAAGAAGAAGAATGAAGAAGAAGAATGAAAAGAAGAAGAAAAGAAGAAGAATGAGAAGAAGAAGAATGAGAAGAAGAAGAATGAGAAGAATGAGAAAGAAGAAGAAGAATGAAGAAGAAGAAGAATGAAGAAGAAGAAGAATGAGAAGAAGAAGAATGAGAAGAAGAAGAATGAATGAAGAAGAAAATGAGAAGAAGAAGAATGAGAAGAAGAAGAATGAGAAGAAGAATGAGAAGAAGAAGAAGAATGAGAAGAAGAAGAAAAAGAAGAAGAAGAATGAAGAAGAAGAATGAGAAGAATAAGAAAAGAAATGAGAAGAAGAAGAATGAGAAGAAGAAGAATGAGAAGAAGAAGAAGAATGAGAAGAAGAAGAATGAGAAGAAGAAGAATGAGAAGAAAAAGAATGAGAAGAAGAAGAATGAGAAGAAGAAGAATGAGAAGAAGAATGAGAAGAAGAAGAATGAGAAGAAAAAGAAGAATGAGATAAAGAATGAGAAGAAGAATGAGAAGAATGAAAGAAGAATGAAGAAGAAGAAAAAAGATAAAGAAGAATGAAGAAGAAGAAGATGATGAGAAGAAGAAGAATGAGAAGAAGAATGAAAGAATGAATGAAGAAGAATGAATGAGAAGAAGAATGAAAAGAAGAATGAGAAGAAGAAGAATGAAGAAGAAGAAGAAATGAAAAAGAAGAAAGAAGAAAGAATGAGAAGAAAAGAATGAGAAGAAGAAAAAGAATGAAGAAGAAGAAAGAAGAGAAGAAGAAGAATGAGAAGAAGAAGAATGAGAAGAAGAAGAATGAGAAGAAGAATGAGAAGAGGAAGAATGAGAAGAAAAAGATGAGAAGAAGAATGAGAGAAGAAGAATGAGAGAAGAAGAATGAGAGAAGAAGAATGAGAAGATGAAGGTGAAGAAGAAGAATGAGAAGATGAAGGTGAAGAAGAAGAATGAGAAGATGAAGAATGGGAAGAAACAGAATGAGAAGAAGAAGAATGAGAAGAAGCAGAATGAGAAGAAGAAGAATGAGAAGAAGCAGAATGAGAAGAAGAATGAAAGAAAGAAGATTGAGAGAATGTGATGTAGAAGAATGAGAAGGAGACGAATGAGAAGAAGAATGAGAGGAAGAAGAATGACAAGAAGAATGAGAAGAAGAATGAGAAGAAGAAGAATGACAAGAAGAATGAGAAAAAGAAGAATTAGAAGAAGAAAAATGAGAAGAAGAAGAATGAGAAGAAGAAGAAGAATGAGAAGAAGAATAATGAGAAAGGAAGAATGAGAAGAAGTGATGTGAAACTAGGTCAGGGTAAGATGATATAAACCAGAACAGGGTAAGGCACGAATCACCTTCGTTCTTTTCTAGGTTGGAATTCGTGAACTACACCGGTTGAGGTAAAATTAGGCACGACTCAGATCCCGAAATACAGCCCCTAATTGAGTGATTCCAAAACGAGAGAAACAATGACGCCCTGAATTGCGAAATTGATCTATGAATCACCGAAAACTACCGAGAATTGGTCGAGATATGACCCAAACTTAGTTTGCCTGAAAATTGGGAACGGGTCGTTCTAGGTTTCATACAAAACGCGATGATAAATCGGGGACGCGAGAATAAAGAAAAGATGAAAGAAAATGTGTGAGGCCACACTTCCAAGGATGGAAGATAAGCCCGAGATTGAACACACAAAGGGGTGAAAACCTTTGATAAATCTCAATTTTTGGATTACAAGAACCCGGAGAAACACTCTCTCAAACAAATGAAAATTTTTATGTTCTGCCTCTTTACAAATAAGCTTGAGGTCTTTTTTATAGTGGCCACAACCCTAACCACTAGGTTTAGTGGAAGGTCCAACATTAAGTTAGCCCACACTATAGAAAATAAAAATAACTAAAAGTTTTCTAGGCTTATGGATTAGTGCAACCTAGTATTTTTATTTAATAAGAAAACAAACTAAATATCTTTATAGGTCTGTCATGCAATTCAGCCCAAAAGCTTTATTCCTCAAGTTGATTAAAAGATTGATCAACTTAGGCTTGCATTCTTCTAGGTTCAGTTCTTTTTGAATAAGGGCTGCCAACACTTGTTGTATAGCCTTTAGCTCTCTTTGTCCTTGCTCTTGTCATAGGCCCTCCAAGTCCTTCAAGTGCCACACTCTTGGTCATGTCCTCATCAAGAAGAATAATGAGAAGAAGAAGAATGAGAAGAAGAAAAATGAGAAGAAGAAGAATGAGAAGAAGAAGAATGAGAAGAAGAATAATGAGAAGAAGAATAATGAGAAGACTGCTCTCAAAGCTTTGGAAAGTGAGAAGAAGAAGAATGAGAAGAAAAATAATGAGAAGACTGCTCAAAGCTTTGGAAGTCTGAAGCATCTACCTCCAAAAGGCAGAAGATGCTGAAGAAGTAAAAAGAAAGGAAAGCTTCTTCCCGGTCCTGTTTTTTGTTTTAGGTCGAGGATCATTTTTGTTTTTCCTTTCCATTTCCTTCAGGCTGGGTTCTAGAGGAGGAGGTTGGTTTTTGGCAAATGTCTTTTACCTGCTTTTTACAGGCCGAGACCAAATTGCTCGTATGATCCTAATTCCTTTTTCAAGAATTTTCTCCTTCTTTAATTGATCTTGAATTTTGCATCTGACAAATCTTCAATGCTACTTTCTGACATAAGAGATTAATTGACCATATGTAAGATCATCATCATATGGAATTTCTCCTTTAGGATTATGGCTACGGATTTTATCCCTAACTTTGTTTTCTAAAGATTTTGGAAGACCTGCAAGTAATTTCTCCTTCCAGAAAGGTTGATGACAATCTTCTAGTGTAAACTCTGGCTAGAAGGTATCCTTATAAGATCTGAAATCTCCTAGAGTTCTACACCTTAGATTGATAGTAATTCAGCAGACCTATCCTTCCATAAGGATGGATCTCCTATGAAGTGTTTTGCCATAGTGAATATTAATGTATTCACAGAATCAGAATTCCTTCCGGGGAACTCATCGCTGGTCATGACTCTACCATCTTGGTTGGTCCTAACAGCTTCAAATATTTGGGTTTTATCTTCTTTAGTGAGATGATTATCCCACCATCCTTTTAATTGGCCGGTAAATCCTGAAACCAAAATATTGACTATAACTTCTTCAGAGCTGTCATGAGCTGTCTGATAAGCAAAGAGCCACCATAGACATATGTCAAGAGTACTCATAATGTTGTACTCAGTTTGGGTATCTATGTTCCATTCATATATATTGTTTGCATTGAAAGACCTAAAATTTCCTTCACCTTTTTCTTCTAAGAGAAGGTATGGGGCTGTAGGCCTTTGGTAATACAGTTTAGAGGAAGATTTCCAATTAACTGGATTAAGGTTTAAAGGTATTTTACCTTTTCTATTTTGTTCCTTTTCATTGACTGAACCTTCTTCAATTCTAGTGAAAGAAAAGATTGAGGAATTGTTAGAATCTTTTCCTAGGACATTTATCCTAGAAGACCTGGTTCTAACTCCTAAACTTGGATCAGATTGTTCGGGAATGGCCTTAATTAAGTTGTTAATCTTTTCTAAGATTCACTATTTTCGGTGCATTTCTCAAACTTTTGTTTTCTAAATTTTTAAGCACTTTTCTAGCCCTATCACCATTTTAAATGGTTTAAAGAGAGGCTTCATTTGAGAAGATGAAGTTGATGGTTCTTCAAGATTAGGTTTGACTAAAGTTTTAACTTTATCAAGTTTATTACCTAAAACTTGAAGATATTTATTTGTATAATTTGCTTGCTCCATTAATCCTTTAATGTCATGAGGTTTGACATCTTCTTTAGGATCTTTGGTTTTAAATGGCGATGCTATGACTGGTTGATCATTAGCGTCTTTTAATTTAGGGATTTGAAACTGGACTTCTGGAGGTAAGTCAGATTGGACTATCTTACCATCCTTAATAACCCAGTTTATTCCTTTGACTGACTGGTTAATAATAACATCAACCTGCCAAGGATAATTAATTTTTCTTTTGATTGAGTATGCGTGAAACCAATCAAAGAAAGGAATTTTGGTCTTCGTATCATTAATGAATTTATGATACCCAGACGGATTTTAATTTTTTCTTTACCCTTATAGTTTTGGAAAACCAATCTCTTAGGCTTATTTTCCTTAGAGTGAAAGTCCTTCCTGAGGGCTTCATCAATGATTATAAAGATCCTATGATTCATAAGGACCATCCATAGCAGAGTATGTTGGAGACTGGTTGAGGAATTTGGGAAGTATTGTTTATTCCCTCAAGTCTGGAATTAGTTGGACCATAAGATACAGATCTAACTAATGATGGTGTTTTATTAGAACAAGGGCCTCTAAAGGATCCTGTAGGTCCTAGGGCCTCTATTCTGGAAGAGAAAGAATTTCTCCTATCAAAGTTGATTTCAACCTTGCCAGAATTATCATGTTTAATAAAATTGATTTGTGATGCTGGTCTTGGAATAGAGGGCGTTGCTCTTTCCATGATCCATTTTTCCGGGAGCGTTACTTCATCCCATTTGATTGTTCTGGGAAGGGAAACATTAGCCTTTGTCATATCAGTGATAAACAAAGTAGTTTCTCCTTTCTGAGGTTTTAGAAGGACTCTTGAAGCACAAGTGTTCATGACCTTGTATTGAATCCTATAGATTAAAGTCATGAATAGATCCTTCTTTCATATCTAACCCACAAAACCGGATGTTAAGGAAGAGTGAGTCGAGAATATTTCTATCCATTAGGCTCTCACAATCTTGTTAGGGTAACAGTTGAAATAAACCGGTCCTTGACCTAAGCTTGTTTCTACTGTTCCTATCAAGGAATCTTCAAATTTGTCAGCCTAGTATCTCTTAGACACATAAGAACAGCTTTTACGCCTAAAACCCATATCTATTAAAGGTTTGATAGTTATTTGACACACCCTATATGAAGGTATTTATACTTTTAGTGTTCTATGATTGAATCTTTTAGACAAGAGATGAAATTCTTCTCCTATACCTTGTCCTAAAGGGATATTGTTTTCTACGGCCTTGATGATGTAATCGTAAGACCGCTTTCTTTTTTGATTTTAGGATATATAATTCATCCTGAGGGATTTCTAGAATAGTCCAGTCATCAATGTTTTGATTGATTTCTTCAAGTTTAACTTCTTCGTCAAGAGATTGAATTTGGGGTCAATTCTTAAGTCAAATTTTCTTGTTCATTGAACAAGGCTGGTGATTTGTTTTTTAAAGGTGAAGAGGAGGATGAAGAAGTAGAGGAAGAGGTTGGTAAGAGAGACGAGAGAATGTAAATAATAAGACGATTCATGGATAAATAACAACCTCTAGTATCTTTTGCCATCCTCTAGTTCCATAGAATTTTTAATAAGGTATCTTATTATAAATTAATAACTTCGAAATCTGGAGAAAAAACTTTTTTTTTAATTAAACTCTTTTATCTTGAACTTCTCAGCTAATTAAGTTTATTTTATGAATAATAAATTCAAGCCTTAGACTTAATGTTCATAATTTTGAAAATGATCTCAGAGGGTATCTCTATGGTCTTACTGTCTCACCCTTGGGACTTACTGCCTCATACCTTGTATTATTTTCAATCTTTAGAACTGCTATGCCGAAGGAATTTATTAATCATTTAATAAACAGCTGATCGGGATGTTCAAGATAAACAGTTTATCTGTATAGAAAATAAACAATACATGTATTTTAACAATGGTTAGGTGGTAGAACCGACCATATGAACCATTGGTTCCAGAATAAACAAACAAAAATACTATACAAAATTTTCCAGATTCCATGTTATAATTTATAACAGTTTCCTTATTAATTATCCTACTTCCCCATCAGGCTCTGATACCAGAGATAGCGGAATTGAAGAGGACAACAAAAACCTCATCAAATTCAGCAGCTACCAAAGCAAATTCTGGGTCTCATACCCAAATTGGGTCATCCACCCAAAAATTACCTGGATCATCAATCCAGGATCAAATCCATAAAAAAATCCTTAAGCTGGTAACTCCATCCGAGATTACTAGTAAAAACACCATTCAAAGTCAAAAAAGTTTCTGACTATGCAATGGCCTTACCAAATAACCCAACCCCAGGTATTAAGGACTCATTCCTGGTCCTACCAAAAAAGTCCTGGGCAGATATAGCATCATCTGAGTCAGATGATGACACCAATTCCAAAATATCCGTTAGCACATGTTCTAAAAAACCTAGTGTAACAGATTCAACCAAAACACTTAGCCCAGAACCAACTAATAATGCATATATTTATAAAAATATATCTGAAGTTGTTTTGTAGGTCGAACCGGAGTTCTGCCACAGAAATCCTTATAAAGTTATGGAAATAGAATTTCCAGAAGGGTTCTTTTTCAGGCCAACAGCCATGAATAAAACAAGAACTTTTTATGAATTCATTTTGATAGATACCAAATCTGTCTCAATAAAGCACTACAAAGATGATAAAAGACATCCTGATATGAACACTCATTCAACTATCAGGATCCTCAAAGTTTTAAGACCAGACCACCGGAAAACTTTAAAACTTATAAAAAAAATTCTCCCAACCGCTTGACCCAAAGAAAGTTACTCTTATCGGGACTATATTGATGCATGGACTAATGTCTTCTGGCACCAAAATCACCAGAGAAAACATTCATGGTTAATAATGTTTAGCAACAATACTAGATATTATCTTCCAAATTGGTTTCTAAGGTGGTGGAATTTATTTAGACGCATTCCATCAATCTTCCCCACTGCTATCACAGATGGATTCGATCAATTTAAAAATCTGTATGAACCAAGTAGCAGTAGAATACCAGCCAGCCTCAAGTTCTTTTCCAAATTTCGGGTTAGCCCGATATTTTCCCCGGCGAATAGCCTTTAGCAAAAAACCAATCACAAAATAGAATTGCCACAAATTGATAGACACTTTTATGTAAAGTGGTGGCAACAATTTAACTGTGATCAAGTTCAGCCAGCCAAAATTAAAGGCTGGTTCAAAAATAATAAGGAATTCCTTAAGGCTTAAGACCCTGAAACTTCCTTATTTCTCAACCAGAAAACTTCTCTGTCAGCCTTCCTAGCAAGAGCCCAATCAAAAGATCAACTCCAAGAGCATCTGAAGACTACTCTCAAAGCTTTGGAAGCTGAAGCATCTACCTCCAAAAAGGTAGAAGATGCTGAAGAAGTAAAAGAAAGGAAAGCTTCTTCCTCCAAAGGAAATATTGAGAAAGATGATGAAGAAGGTCAAGACGCTGATGACCTTGATTCTTGCTCAACCGATCCCTTCTACCAGAATGAGGATGATTATTATGGAATCAATTTCAGCGAGTCTCAGGCAGATGAAGACCTAGATAATTTGAGATTTTGCATCTAGGGTTTTTACTGCTTCTGTAGCAAATAGTTCAGGTTATGTAACCAGTACTGTAGTCTATAGGAAAATTTTCAATTATAAAAGGAGGCCTCAGCCCATTTGTGAGGTACCCTTTCAGAAAGCAAAATACTAGAGAGAGAAAACTCAGGAGAGAAGATCCTTGATACTTTCTTTGTAAGCCCTCTTCATCTTTAATAAAGAACTTTTCTACATTTCCCTCCCTCTCCCGATCATCATGACTACCGCCGATCTGACTTCTTCCCCAATCCGAAACCTCAACTGATCAAGACGACTATCGCCGCTCAGTTTTCCTTTTTCTTTCTTTTATGCATTAATTTATTTGTGAAATTTTATTTCTGCATATTTATTTTTTCGATTTATATGAATTAAATTTTTTGTTTCCTATTTCTCTATTTTATTTTCCATAGTCGATCCCTCCGCTGTCTCTGGTATCAGAATGAGAAGAAGATGAAAGAGAAAAAGAATGACAAGAAGGTGAATGAGAAGAATGAGAAGAAGAAGAATGAAGAAGAAGAAGAAAGAATGAGAAGAAGAATGAGCAGAAGAAGAATGAGAAGAAGAAAAAGAATGAGAAGAAGAAAAAGAATGAGAAGAAGAATGAGAAGATGATGAGTGAGAAGAAAAAGAAGAATGAGAAGAAGAATGAGAAGATGAAGAAAGAGAAGATGAAGAATGAGAAGAAGAATGTGAAGATGAAGAATGAGAAGAGGAAGAATGAGAAGAAAAAGAATGAGAAGAAGAAGAATGAGAAAAAGAATGTGAAGAAGAAGAATGAGAGAAGAAGAATGAGAAGATCAAGGTGAAGAAGAAGAATGAGAAGAAGAAGAATGAGAAGAAGCAGAATAAGAAGAAGAATGAAAGAAAGAAGATTGAGAAGTAGAATGTGATGTAGAAGAATGAGAAGGAGACGAATGAGAAGAAGAATAAGAGGAAGAAGAATGACAAGAAGAATGAGAAGAAGAAGAATGACAAGAATAATGAAAAGAAGAAGAATGAGAAGAATAATGAGAAGAAGAAGAATGAGAAGAATAATGAGAAGAAGAAAATGAGAAGAAGAAGAAAAGAAGAAAAATGAGAAGAAGAAGAATGAGAAGAAGAAGAATGAGAAGAAAATAATGAGAAGAGGAAGAATGAGAAGATGAATAATGAGAAGAATAAGAAGAATGAGAAGAAGAATGAGAAGAAGAAGAATGAGAAGAAGAATGAAAAGAAGAAGAATGAGAAGAAGAATAATGAGAAGAAGAAGAATGAGAAGAAGAATAAGAAGAAGAAAAAGAGAAGAAGAATGAGAAGAAGAAAAATGAGAAGAAGAAGAATGAGAAGAAGAAGAATGAGAAGAAGAATAATGAGAAGAGGAAGAATGAGAAGATGAATAATGAGAAGAATAAAATGAGAAGAAGAAGAATGAGAAGAAGAAAAATGAGAAGAAGAATGAGAAGAAGAATAATGAGAAGAGGAAGAATAGGAAGAAGAATAATGAGAAGAGGAAGAATGAGAAGAAGAATAATGAGAAGAAGAAGAATGAGAAGAAGAAAATGAGAAAAAGAAGAATGAGAAGAAGAAGAATGAGAAGAAGAATAATGAGAAGAGGAAGAATGAGAAGAAGAAGAATGAGAAATAGAAAAATGAGAAGAGGAAGAATGAGAAGAAGAAGAATGAGAACAAGATGAATGAGAAAAAGATTGAGAAGAAGAATGAGAAGAAGGTGAATGAGAAGAAGGTGAATGAGAAGAATGAGAAGAAGAAGAATGAAGAAGAAGAAGAATGAGATGAAGAAGAATGAGATGAAGAAGAATGAGAAGAAGAAGAATGAGAAGAAGAAGAATGAAAAGAAGAGGAATGTGCAGAAGAGTGTGAGGAAGAAGAATGACAAGAACAAGAATAAGAAGAAGAATGAGCAGAAGAAGAATGAGAAGAAGAAGAAGAATGAGAAGAAGAATGAGAAGATGATGAATGAAAAGAAAAAGAAGAGTGAAAAGAAGAATGAGAAGATGCAGAATGAGAAGATGAAGAATGAGAAGAAGAAGAGTGAGATGAAGAACGTGAAGATGAAGAATGAGAAGAGGAAGATTGAGAAGAAAAACAATGACAATAAGAAGAATGAGAAGAAGAATGTGAAGAAGAAGAATGAGAGAAGAAGAATGAGAAGATGAAGGTGAAGAAAAAGAATGAGAAGAAGCAGAATGAGAAGAAGAAGAATGGGAAGAAGCAGAATGAGAAGAAGAGTGAAAGAAAGAAGATTGACAAGTAGAATGTGATGTAGAAGAATGAGAAGGAGACGAATGAGAAGAAGAATGAGAGGAAGAAGAATGAAAAGAAGAAGAATGACAAGAAGAAGAATGACAAAAAGAAGAATGACAAGAAGAATTAGAAGAAGCATGAGAAGAGGAAGAATGAGTATAAGAAGAAGAAGAATGAGAAGAAGAAAAAGAATGTGAATAAGAAGAATGAGAAGAAGAAAAAGAATGTGAATAAGAAGAATGAGAAGAAGAAAAAGAATGTGAATAAGAAGAATGAGAAGAAGAAAAAGAATGTGAATAAGAAGAATGAGAAGAAGAAAAAGAATGTGAATAAGAAGAATGAGAAGAAGAATGAGTGGAACAAGAATGAGAAGAAGAAGAATGACGAGAAGAAGAAGAGTGTGATGATGAAGAATGAGAAAAAGAAGAAGAATGATAAGAAGAAGAATGAGAAGAAGAATGCGAAGAACAATGAGAAGAAGCAGAATGAGAAAAAGAAGAAGAACAAGTACAATGAAAAGAAGAAGAATGAGAGGAAGAAGATTGAGAAGAAGAAAAATGAGAAGAAGAATGAAAACAAGAAAAATGAGAACAAGAAGAATGAGAAGAAGAAGAATGACAAAAAGAAGAAAAAGAATGATAAGAAGAAAAGAATGTGAAGAAGAAAAATGAGCAGAAGAAGAAGAATGTGAAGATGAACAATGAGAAAAAGAAGAAGAATGAGAAGAAGAATGATAAGAAGAAAAATGACCAAAAGCAGGAGAAGAAGAAAGAATGATGAAGAAGAATGATAAGAAGAAGAATGAGAAGAAGAATTAGAAGAAGAAGAATGAAAAGAAGAAGAATGAGCAGAAGAAGAATGAGAAGAAGAAGAATGAGAAGAAGAATGGGAAGAAGAAGAATGATAAGAAGAATGAGAAGAACAATGAGAAGAACAATGAGAAGAAGCAGAATGAGAAAAAGAAGAATGAGAATAAGAAGAATGAGAAGAAAAAGAATGAGAAAAAGAAGAAAAAGAATGATAAGAAGAAAACGAATGTAAAGAAGAAGAATGAGCACAAGAATGAGAGGAAGAAGAATGAAGAAGAAGAATGAGAGGAAGAAGAATGAGAAGACGAAGAATGAGGAGAAGAAGAAGAATGTGAAGATGAAGAATGAATGAGAAGAAGAAGAAGAAAATGAAGAAGAAATGGTAAGATGAAGAAAAAGAAGAAGAATGAAGAAGAAGAAGAAGAATGAAGAAGAAGAACAATGAAGAAGAATGAGAAGAAGAAGAAGAATGAGAAGAAGAATGAGAAGAAGAATGAAAGAAGAAGAAGAAGAAGAATGAAGAATTTGAGAAGAAGAAGAATGAAAGAAGAATGAGAAGAAGAAGAGAATGAAGAAGAAGAATTTGAAAAGAAGAATGAAGAAGAACAATGAGAAGAAGAAGAAGAATGCGAAGAAGAATGAAAAAGAAGAATGAAGAAGAAGAATGAGAAGAAGAATGAATGAAGAAGAACAATGAAGAGAAGAATGAGAAGAAGAAGAATGAGAAAAGAATAATGAAGAACAAGAAGAATGAGAAGAAGAAGAATGAGAAGAAGAAGAATGAGAAGAAGAATGAAAGAAAAAGAAGAAGAAATGAGAAAAGAAGAGAAGAAGATGAATCAAAAGAAGAATGAGAAGAAGAAGAATGAGAAGAAGAATGAGAAGAAGAAAATGAAAAGAAGAAGAACAAGAAGAAGAAGAAGAAGAAGAAGAAGAATGAAAGAAGAATGAGAAGAAGAAAAAAAGAAGAAAATGAATGAAGAAGAAGAATGAGAAGAAGAATGAGAAGAAGAAGAATGAGAAGAAGAAGAATGAAGATTAGAAGAATGAATGAAAAAAGAAGAAGAAAATGATAAGAAGAAGAAGAAGAAGAAGAAAAAGAAGAAGAAGAAGAAGAAGAAGAAGAATGAAAAAAGAATGAGAAGAAGAAGAATGAAAAGAAGAATGAGAAGAAGAATGAGAAGAAGAAGAATGAGAAGAAGAAAATGAGAAGAAGAAGAATGAGAAGAAGAAAATGAGAAGAAGAAGAATGAAAGAAGAAGAATGAATAAGAAGAAGAAAGAGAAGAATGAAAGAAGAAGAATGAGAAGAAGAAGAATGAGAAGAAAAGAATGAGAAGAAGAAGAATGAGAAGAAGAAGAAGAATGAAGAAAAATATGAAAGAAGAAGAATGAGAAGAAGAAGAATGAGAAGAAGAAGAATGAGAAAAGAAGAATGAAGAAGAAGAATGAGAAAAAGAATGAGAAGAAGAATGAAAGAAGAAGAAAAGAGAAGAAGAAGAATGAGAAGAAGAATGAGAAGAAGAAGAATGAGAATAAGAAGAAGAATGAAGAAGAAGAATGAAAGAAGAAGAAATGAGAAAAGAAATGAAGAAGAAGAAGAAAGAATGAAGAAGAAGAATGAAGAAGAAGAAGAATGAAAGAATTAAAGAAGAAGAAGAAGAAGAATGAAGAAGAAGAAAGAATGAGAAGAAGAAGAATGAGAAGAAGAATGAAAGAAAAAGAAGAATGAAAAGAAGAAAAAGAAAAAAGAAGAATGAAGAAGAAGAAGAAGAAGAAGAAAATGAGAAGAAGAAGAAGAAGAAGAAGAAGAAGAAGAAGAAGAAGAAAAAAGAAGAAGAAGAATGAAAGAAGAAGAAAGAAGAAGAAGAAGAAGAATGAGAAGAAGAAGAATGAGAAGAAGAAGAATAAGAAGAAGAAGAATGTGGAGAAGAAGAATGTGAAGAAGAAGAATGTGAAGAAGAAGAATGTGAAGAAGAATGAGAAGAAAAATGAATGTGAAGAAGAAGAATGAGAAGAAGAAGAATGAGAAGAAGAAGAATGAGAAGAATTAAATGAAAAGAAGAATAAGAAGAAGAAGAATGAGAAGAATAAGAATGAAAAGAAGAATAAGAAGAAGAAGAATGAGAAGAATAAGAATGAAAAGTAGAATAAGAAGAAGAAGAAGAATGACAAGAATAAGAATGAAAAGTAGAATAAGAAGAAGAAGAATGAGAAAAGAAGAATGAGATGAAGAAGAGTGAGAAGTAGATGAATGAGAAGAAGAAGAATGAGAAGAAGAATGATCTAAGAATGTGAAGAAGAAGAATGAGAATAAGAAATAGAATGGAAAGAAGAAGAGGAATGAGAAGAAGAAGAAGCATAAGAAGAAGAAGAATAGGAATAAGAAGAATGAAATGAAGAAGAATGAGAAGAAGAATGAAAAGAACAACAGGAAGAAGAAGAATATTGAGAAGAAGGAGAATGAGAAGAAGAATATTGAGAAGAAGGAGAATGAGAAGAAGAATATTGAGAAGAAGGAGAATGAGAAGAAGAACAATGAGCAGAAGAAGAATGAGAAGTAGAAGAAGAATGAGAAGAAGAAGAATGAGAAGAAGAAAAATGGAAAGAAGAAGAATGAGAAGAAGAAAAATGGAAAGAAGAAGAATGAGAAGAAGAAAAATGGAAAGAAGAAGAATGAGAAGAAGAATGAGAAGATGAAGAATAAAGAGAAGAAGAATGAGAAGAAGAAGAATGGGAAGAAGAAGTATGAGAAGAAGAAGAATGAAAAGAAGAATGAGAAGATGAAGAATGAAGAGAAGAAGAATGAGAAGATGAAGAATGAAGAGAAGAAGAATGAGAAGATGAAGAATAAAGAGAAGAAGAATGAGAAGAAGAAGAATGTGAAGAAGAAGTATGAGAAGATGAAGAATAAAGAGTAGAAGAATGAGAAGATGAAGAATAAAGAGAAGAAGAATGAGAAGAAGAATGTGACGATTAGAAATGAGAAAAAGAATGAGAGGAAGTAGAAGAAAGATGAGAAGAAGAAGAATAAGAAGAAGAAGAATGAGAAGAAGAAGTAGTAGAAGAAAAATGAGAAGGAGAAGAATGAGAAGAAGAAAAATTAGAAGAAGAAGAATGGGAAGAAGAATGAAAAGAAGAATGAGAAGAAGAATGAGAAGATGAAGAATGAGAAGAAAAAGAATGAAAAGATGAAGAATAATAAGAAGAAGAATGATAAGAAGAAGAATTAGAAAAAGAAGAATGAGAAGATGAAGAATGAGAAGAAAAAGAATGAGATGAAGAATATGAAGAAGGAAAATGAGAATAAGAAGAATGAGAAGAAGAATGAGAGGAAGAAGAATGAGAAGAAGAATAATGAAAAGAAGAAGAATGAGAAGAAGAATGAAAAGAAGAAGAATGAGAAGAAGAAGAATGAGAAAAGAATGAAAAAAAAGAACAATGAGAAGAAGAAGAATGAGAAGAATTAGAATAAGAAGAAGAAGAATGAGAAGAAGAAGAATAAGAAGAAGAGGAATGACAAGAAGAATGAGAGGAAGAAGAATAAGAAGAAGAAGAATTGGGAAGAAGAATGAGAACAAGAGTGATAAGAAGAATGAAAAGATGAAGAATGAGAAAACAAAGAATGAAAAGATGAAGAACGAGAAGAAGAAGAATGAGACGAAGAAGAATGAGAAAAAGAAGCATAAAAAGAAGAATTAGAAGAAGAATGAGAAGAAGAATTGGAAGATGAAGAATGAGAAGAAAAAGAATGCGATGAAGAATATGAAGAAGGAAAATGAGAATAAGAAGAATGAGAAGAAGAATGAGAAGAAGAAGAATGAGAGGAAGAAGAATGAGAAGAAGAATGTGAAGAAGAAGAATGAGAAGAAGAAATTAGAAGAAGAGTGTGTGAAGAAGAAGAATGAGAAGAAGAAGAATGAAAAAGAATTAGAGGAAGATAATGAGTTGAAAAAGAATGAGAAGAACAAGAATAAGAAGACAAATTAGATGAAGAAGAATGCGAAGAAAAACAATGAGAAAAGAATTAGAAGAAGAATGAGAAGAAGAACAATGAGAAGAAAAAAAAGTAGAAGAATAATGAGAAGAAGAAGGATGAGAAGGAGAAGAATGAGAAGAAGAAAAATGAGAAGAAAAAAAAGTAGAACAATAATGAGAAGAAGAAGAATGAGAAGGAGAAGAATGAGAAGAAGAACAATGAGAAGAAGAACAATGAGGAGATAAAGAATGAGAAGAAGAAGAAGAAGAATCAGAAGATGATGAATGAGAAGAAGTAGAATGTGAAGAAGATGACTGTGAACTAGAAGAGGAATGAGCAAAACAAGAACGAGAAGAAGAATAACGAGAAGAAGAACTAGAGGAAGAAGAATCAGTAGAAGAAGAATGAGAAGAAAAAGAATAAGAAGAAAAATGAGAAGAATAAGAATGAGAAGAAGAACGTTGAGAAGAAGAAGAATAAGAAGAAGAAGAATGAGAAGAAGAAGAAGAATGAGATGAAGAATCGGAGGAAGAAGAACGAGAAGAAGAAGAATGAGAAGAAGAAATAGAAGAAGAAGAATGAGAACAAGAAGACTGAGAAGAAGAATGAGAAGATGAAGAATAAGAAGAATAATGACAAGAAGATGAATGAGAAGAAGAATAATGACAAGAAGAAGAATGAGAAGAATAATAATGAGAAGATGAAGAATAAGAAGAATAATGACAAGAAGATGAAGGAGAAGAAGAAGAATGACAAGAAGAAGAATGAGAAGAAGAAGATTGAGAAGAAGAATGTCATGAAGAAGAATGGGAAGAAGAAGAATGAGAAGAAGAATGAGAGAAAGAAGATTGAGAAGAATAGTGAGAAGAAGAAGAATGAGAACAAGAATCAGAAGAAAAAGAATGAGAACAAGAAGAATGAGAAAAAGATGATTGAGAAGAAGAAGAATGAGAAGAAGAAGAATGAGAAGACGAAAAATGAGAAGAAGAATGAGAAGAAAAGAATGAGAAGAAGAGGAATGAGAAGAAGAAGAAGAAGAAGAAGAAGAAGAAGTTGAATAAGAAAAAGAAGAATAAGAGGAAGGTTGAGAAGAAGAAGAATGAGAAAAAGAAGAATGAGAAAAGAAGAATAAGAAGAGAAGAATGAGAAGAAGAAGAATGAGTAGACGAAGAATGAGAAGAAGAAGAATGAGAAGATGAAGAATGAAGAAAAGAAGTATGAGAAGAAGAATGCGTAGAAGAAGAATGAGAAGAACGAGAAGAATAATGAGAAAAAGAAAAATGAGAAGAAGAAGAATGAGAAGAAAAATGTCAAGAAGAAGAATGAGAAGAAGAATAATGAGATGAAGAAGAATGAGAAGAAGAAGAATGAGAAGAAGAATGAGAAGAAGAAGAATTAGAAGAAGAGGAATGAGAAGAAGAAGAATGAGAAGAAGAAGAATGAGAAGAAGAAGAATGAAGAAGAAGAAGAATGAGAAGAAGAAGAATGAGAAGAAGAAGAATGAGAAGAAGAAGAATGACAAGAAGAATAATGAGAAGAAGAAGAAGAATGAGAAGAAGAAGAATGAGAAGAAGAAGAATGAGAAGAAGAAGAATGAGAAGAAGAAGAAGAAGAAGAAGTATGAGAAGAAGAAGAATGAGAAGTAGAATGAGAAGAAGAATCAGAAAAAGAAGAAGAACAAGTAGAATGAGAAGAAGAAGAAGAAGAATGAGAAGAAGAAGAATGAGAAGAAGAAGAATGAGAAAAGAAGAATGTGAAGAAGAATGAGACCAAGAAGAATGAGTAGACGAAGAATGAGAAGAAGAATGAAAAGTTGAAGAATGAGAAGAAGAAGAATGTGAAGTAGAAGAATGAGAAGAAGAAGAATGAGAAGGTGAAGAATGAAGAGAAGAAGAATGAGAAGATGAAGAATGAAGAGAAGAAGAATGAGAAGATGAAGAATGAAGAGAAGAAGAATAAGAAGAAGAATGCATAGAAGAAGAATGAGAATAAAAATGAGAAGAAGAAAAATGAGAAGAATAAGAATGAGAAGAAAAATGTGAAGAAGAAGAATGAGAGGAAGAAGAATAATGAGAAGAAGAAGAAGAGAAGAAGAAGAAGAATGAGAAGAAGAAGAATGAGAAGAAGAAGAATGAGAAGAAGAAGAATGAGAAGAAGAAGGATGAGAACAAGAAAGAGAGGAAGAAGAATAAGAAGAAGAGGAATGAGAAGAAGAAGAATGAGAAGAAGAATGAGAAGAAGAAGAATGAGAAGAAGAAAAATGAAAATAAGAAGAATGAGAAGAAGATGAATGAGAAGACGAATGAGAGGAACAAGAATGAGAAGAAGAAGAATGAGGAGAAAAAGAATGAGAAGAAGGAAAATGAGAAGAAAATGTATGAGAAGAAGAAGAATGAGAATAAAAAGTATCAGATGAAGAATGAGCAGAAGAATGAGAAGAAGAAGAATGAAGAAGAATGAGAAGAAGAAGAATGAGAAGAGGAAGAATTAGAAGAAGAAGAATGAGAAGAAGAAGAATGAGAAGAAGAAGAATGAGAAGAAGAAGAAGAGAAGAAGAATGAGAAGAAGAAGAAGGAGAAGAAGAATGAGAAGAAGAGGAAGGAGAAGAAGAATGAGAAGAAGAGGATTCAGAAGAACAATGAAAAGAAGAAGAATGAGAAGAAGTATCAAAAGAAGAAGAATGAGAAAAAGAAGAAGAACAAGTAGAATGTGAAGAAGAAGAATGAGAGGAAGAATGAGAAGAAGAAGATTGAGAAAAGAACAATGAGAAGAAGAAGAATGTAAATAAGTATGAGAAAAAGAAGAATGAGAAGAACAATGAGAAGAAGAAGAATTAGAAAAAGAAGAAGAACAAGTAAAATGAGAAGAAGAAGAATGAGAGAAAGAATGAGAAGAAGAACGATGAGAAGAAGAATGAGAAGAAGAAGAATGAGAAAAGAAGAATGAGAAGAAGAATGAGAAAAGAAGAATGAGAAGAAGAATGAGGCGAAGAAGAATGAGAAGAAGTAGAATGAGAAGATGAAGAATGAGAAGAAGAAGAATGAGGAGATGAATGTGAAGAAGAAGAATGAGAGGAACAAGAATGAGAAGAAGAAGAATGAGGAGAAGAAGAATGAGAAGAAGGAGAATGAGAAGAAAAGTATGAGATGAAGAATGAGCAAAAGAATGAGAAGAAGAAGAATGAGAAGAGGAAGAATGAGAAGAAGAAGAATGAGAAGAAGAAGAATGAGATGAAGAAGAATGAGAAGAAGAAGAATGAGAAGAAGAATGAGAAGAAGAAGAATGAGAAGAAGAAGAATGAAAAGAAGAAGAATGAGAAGAAGAATCAGAAGAAGAAGAATGAGAAGAAGAAGAATTAGAAAAAGAAGAATGAGAAAAAGAAGAAGAACAAGTAGAATGAGAAGAAGAAGAATGAGAGGAAGAATGAGAAGAAGTATGAGAAAAAGAAGAGTGAGAAGAACAATGCGAAGAAGAAGAATGAGAAAAAGAAGAAGAACAAGTAAAATGAGAAGAAGAAGAATGATAGAAAGAATGAGAAGAAGAATGAGAAGAAGAATGAGGTGAAGAAGAATGAGAAGAAGTAGAATGAGAAGAAGAATGAGAAGATGAAGAATGAGAAGAAGGAAAATGAGGAGAAGAATGTGAAGAAGAAGAATGAGAAGAAGAATGTGAAGAAGAAGAATGAGAAGAAGAAGGATGAGAGGATGAAGAATGAAGAGAAGAAGAATTCCAGTGAAGAAGAAGAATGTGAAGAAGAAGAATGAGAAGAAGAAGGATGAGAGGATGAAGAATGAAGAGAAGAAGAATTCCAGTGAAGAAGAAGAATGAAGAGAAGAAGAATTCTAGTGAAGAAGAAGAATGAAGAGAAGAAGAATGAGAAGAAGAATGAGAGGAAGAAGGATGAGAAGAAGAATGAAGAGAAGAAGAAGAATGAGAAGAAAAGAATGAAAAGATGAAGAAATAAAAAGAAGAAGAAATGAGAAGAAGAAGAATGAGAAAAGAAGAAATGAGAAGAAGAAGAATAAGAAGAAAAGAAGAATGAAGAAGAAGAAGAAATGAAAGAAGAAGAATGAGAAGAAGAAAGAATGAAGAGAAGAAGAATGGAAGAAGAATGAGACGAAGAAGAAGAATGAGAAGAAGAATGAGAAGAAGAAGAATGAGAAGAAGAAGAATGAAAAAAGAAGAATGAGAAGAAGAAGAATGAGAAGAAGAAGAATGAGAAGAAGAAAAGAATGAGAAGAAGAAAAAGAAGAAGAAGAAGAAAAAAGAAGAATGAAAAAAAGAAGAATGAGAAGAAGAATTAAATTAGAAAGAAGGAAGAAGAATGAGAAGAAGAAGAGAAGAAGAAAATGAGAAGAAGAATGAGAAGAAGAAGAATGAGAAGAAGAAGAATTGAAGAAGAAGAAGGAGAACAAGATGAATAAGAAGAAGAAAGATGAAGAATGAGAAAACAAGAATGAAAGAGACGAAGAATTAGAAGAAGAAGAATGAGAGACGAAGAAGAATGAGAAAAGAAGAATGAGAAAAGAAGAATTAGAAGAAGAAAGTATCTGAAGATGAAGAATGAGAAGAAAAAATGAATGAAGAAGAAGAAGGCCTGAGAAGAAGAAGAATGAGAAGAAGAAGAATGAGAAGAAGAAGAATGAGAAGAAGAAGAATGAGAAGAAGAATGAGAAGAAGAAGAATGAGAAGAAGAAGAACGAGAAGAAGAATGAGAAGAAGAATTAGAAGAAGAAGAAGAAGAAGAAGAAGAATGAGAAGAAGAAGAATGAAAAGAAGAAGAAGAGAAGAAAATGAGAAGAAAAAGAATGAGAAGAAAAGAAGAAGAAGAAGAAGAATTAGATGAAGAAGAAGAAGAAAACAATGAAGAATGAGAAGAAGAAGAATGAGAAGAAGAACAATGAGAAAAAAATGTAGAATAATAAGGAGAAGAAGAAGAATGAGAAGAAGAATGAGAAGAAGAATGAGAAACTGAGAAAAAAAAAGTAGAACAAAAATGAGAAGAAGAAGAAAGAGAAGAATGGAGAAGAAGAAGAATGAATGAGAAGAAGAAACAAATGAGAAGAAGAATGAGAAGAAGAATGAGAAGAAAAATGAGAAGAAGAATGAGAAGAAGTAAGAATGAGAAGAAGATGAATGAGAAGAAGAAGAAATGAGAAAAAGTAGAACGAGAAGAAGAATAAAGAAGAAGAATTAGAAGGAAGAAGAATCAAAGAAACAAGAATGAGAAGAAAAAGAATAAGAAGAAAAATGAGAAGAATAAGAATGAGAAGAAGAACGTTGAGAAGAAGAAGAATGACAAGAAGAAGAAGAATGAGATGAAGAATCGGAGGAAGAAGAACAAGAAGAAGAAGAATGAGAAGAAGAAATAGAAGAAGAAGAATGAGAACAAGAGTGATAAGAAGAATGAAAAGATGAAGAATGAGAAAACAAAGAATGAAAAGATGAAGAACGAGAAGAAGAAGAATGAGACGAAGAAGAATGAGAAAAAGAAGCATAAAAAGAAGAATTAGAAGAAGAATGAGAAGAAGAATTGGAAGATGAAGAATGAGAAGAAAAAGAATGCGATGAAGAAGAAGGAAAATGAGAATAAGAAGAAGAAGTAAGAATGAGAAGAAGAAGAATGAAAGAAGAAGAATGAGAAGAAGAATGAGAAGAAGAAGAATGAGAAGAAGAAATTAGAAGAAGAGTGTAAGAAAAGGTAAACGATAAAGAATGAAGAATGAGAAGAAGAAGAATGAAGAAGAAGAAGAAGAAGAAATTAGAAGAAGAAAGGTTAAGAAGAAGAATGAGAAGAAGAAGAATGAAAAAAAGAATTAGAGGAAGATAATGAGTTGAAAAAGAATGAGAAGAACAAGAATAAGAAGACAAATTAGATGAAGAAGAAAAAAACAATGAAAAAGAATTAAGAAGAATGAGAAGAAGAACAATGAGAGAAAAAAAAAGGTAAGAATAATGAGAAGAAGAAGGGATGAGAAGGAGAAGAATGAGAAGAAGAAGAAATGAGAAGAAAAAAAAGAGAACAATAATGAGAAGAAGAAGTATGAGAAGGAGAAGAGAAGAAGAAGAACAATGAGAAGAAGAACAATGAGGAGATAAAGAATGAGAAGAAGAAGAAGAAGAATTGAAGATGATTTAATGAGAAGAAGAATGAAGAAGATGAACGAAGAAGAGGAATGAGCAAAACAAGAAACGAGAAGAAGAATGAGAAGAAGAATTAGAAAAAGAATCAGTAGAAGAAGAATGAGAAAAAAAAGAATAAGATGAAAATTTGAAGAAGAAGAATGAGAAAAAAGAAGGTTAAAGAAAAGGTTAAGAATAAGAAGAAGAATGACAAGAAGAAGAAGAATTACGAAAATGAAGAATCGAAGAAGAAGAACGAGAAGAAGAAGAATGAGAAGAAGAAATGAGAAAATGAAGAATGAGAAGAAGAAGAAAAGAAGAAGAAAATGAGAAGATGAAGAATAAGAAGAAAAATGACAAGAAGATGAAATGAGAAGAAGAATAATGAGAAAAGAAGAAGAGAAGAAGAAAATGAGAAGGTACATTTAAGAATAAGAAGAAAATGAGAAGAAGAAGAAGGAGAAGAAGAAGAATAACAAGAAGAAGAATGAGAAGAAGAAGATTGAGAAGAAGAATGTCATGAAGAAGAATGGGAAGAAGAAGAATGAGAAGAAGAATGAGAAAGAAGAATGAGAGAAAGAAGAAGAAGAAAAATGAGAAATGAAGAAGAATGGGAAGAAAAGAATGAGAAGAAAAGAAGAAACAAGAAGAAATGAGAAAAAGAATGATTGAGAAGAAGAAGAATGAGAAGAAGAAGAATGAAGAAGAAGAAAATGAGAAGAAGAATGAGAAGAAAAGGAATGAGAAGAAGAGGAATGAGAAGAAGAAGAAGAAGAAGAAGAAAAAGAAGAAGTTGAATAAGAAAAAGAAGAATAAGAAGAAGAATGAGAAAAGAAGAATAAGAAGAGAAGAATGAGAAGAAGAAGAATGAGTAAACGAAGAATGAGAAGAAGAAGAATGAGAAGATGAAGAATAAGAGAAGAAGAATGAGAAGAAGAAGAATGCCGAAGAAGAAGTATGGAGAAGAAGAAGAATAAAAGAAGAAGAATGAGAAGAAGAAGAATAAAGAGAAGAAGAATGAGAAGAAGAATGAGAAGACAGAAATGAGAAAAGAATGAGAGGAAGAAAAGAAAGATGGAAAAGAAGAACAACAAAGAATAAGAACGAGAAGGTAAGAAGACGAAAAAGAGGAATGTTGAAAAATGAGAAGGAGAAGAATGAGAAGAAGAAGAATGGTTGTTAAGAATGGAAAAAGGAATGAAAAGTTAAGAATGAGAAGAAGAATTTAAAGAAAAGAAGAATGAGAAGAAAGAGAATGAAAAGATGAAGAATAATAAGAAGAAGAATGATAAGAAGAAGAATTAGAAAAAGAAGAATGAGAAGATGAAGAATGAGAAGAAAAAGAATGAGATGAAGAATATGAAGAACGAAAAAATGAGAGAAGAAGAAGAACTGGAAGAAAGAATGAGAGGAAGAAGAATGAGAAGAAGAATGAGAAGAAGAAGAAGAAGAAGAATAATGAAAGAAGAAGAATGAGAAGAAGAATGAAAGAAGAAGAATGAGAAGAAGAAGAATGAAAAACGAATGAAAAATAGGAATGAAGAAGAATGAATGAAGAAGAATGAAATGTGAATTAGAAGAAGAAGAATGAAGAAAAAGAATAAAAGAAGAGGAAAACAAGAAGAATGAGAAGAAGAAGAATAAGAAGAAGAAGAATTGGGAAGAAGAATGATGAAGCAAGAGGATAAGAAGAATGAAAAGATGAAGAATGAGAAAAATGAATGAAAAAGAAT
>JAENHJ010000025.1:1101495-1293476 GCA_025330945.1 Mucuna pruriens | reverse complement strand
TCTTTGATCAATGAACCACTTGTCATGTGTTATGACTAAAACATAGTAGGATGTTTTCATGCAAATATATTGCATAGCTTTTAAGCTTTTTGAAGTATATAATTTGACCTACAATTGAGATGTTTATAAATTATTTATCTTTTTATTATAAAGAATCATCAAATAAATTTGTATCATACAAGAAGAAGTGAACAAGGTGTTGGGCTTCCTCCACGACAAAGGAGGGCCCAATGAAGGCTCTACTACAAACACTTTGTTTGAATGCCCAATTAGCCTTGTATAGACCTTTTTAAAACGTCTTAAACTTTGTTATAGATGGTAGAATACTTGTATTTTCTTAGTTTATCTTTTAATTGGGTCCAAAAGCCCAATTTATGTTACTTTTCTTAGAGACTGAAAATTCAATCACTAAGCGTGTAGCTTCTAGTGACCAAATTTGGCCTTCCCTTTGGGTTGTGTTTTGGGCTAGCCTTGGTCCACTCTTAACTTATTTCTAAGATTAGTTTAAGGCTAATTAGAGATTAGTGATAGCCTATATAAACCCAAAATGTAATTAGCCTAATCAGTTTTAGTCATTGAATGAAATATATCTTGAGTTTTCTATGGTTAGTGTGTTGATATTTAAATTTATTCTAAGTTTATTTTATTAGTGTTGTTAAGTATGGGTGTAAATGGTGTCACAAATATACTCATACATTATTTTGACTTCGTTGTCTTTCCTTACTTATTGGGTAAAACACATAGGAGTTATTTCATTCGTTGATATTTGAGATCCGTAAGATAATATTTATGTGTCTATGTGTTGTGATTTTGCATTTAATATATTTCATTTTGTTTCTCTTTGATGCAAACTTGATTGGTCATGTGATACAAAGGGATGACTTAAAAGAGATGGACAAAAATGGCAAGACAATGCGTATAGATATTTTTATTGAGGATTTGGAGTGAGTAAAACATTTAACTAATTTAATTATACCTATTTTTATTTGCAATATATGCAAATAGGTCTTTAGTGTTAATGACAATGAAATTGCATCATTTTAGTAGCAATAATATTATTTATACCTTGTGGGGTGGTTTTGCTTAACAAATACACCAGTATCTAGAAAAGTTTGATTTGATTAAATTAATCATATTATAATTATTTTACATTTGTGCAAATTAAAAACTTATAATAGTAAAATTTTACTAATTATTATTGTATAATTTACCAAGTAATTACTACATTTTTAATAGAATGAGATTTTATACATTTCAAATAAATTTCAAATGAAATATAAAAGCAATTTTTTTTGTTTAAATAAAAAAATCTTCGTTTAATCCTTTAATTTTTCTTTTTTGGGTTGGCCTTATTTTTATCATGTTATTGGTTTAATAATTAAAGGTTATCACGTTAAAAAAAAAATTCTACAAGTAAAATATTGTTACAATGGACAAAAAGACTAGATGAAAATGAAAAAATAGATAAAATAAAAATTTTAGAAGATTAGACTCAAATAAGATAGGTAAAATATTAAAATACTAATTTTACCTTTTAAACTTTCACCTTTTATCTTCATCTCAAAATTGATGAGCTCACAATATCCAATAGATGTTAATCACTATAGTAAAAGCATGATGTTAATCACAATATCCAAGAGATGTTAAGAAAAATAGTCTATTTAAATTTAGTAAAAGCTTTAGTCTCACATTGAACAACATAAGCTTATCTCATTTTCCTATATAAATGAGTGTGATAGCTTAAGTCTCACATCATGCTTTTAGCTAAATGTGTATTCATGTACGAATAAGTAAGTTTATTAACCACATAAGAGATTAATATTAGTCATGAAATTAAAAGAATTAATAAAAAATTAATCTATTTGAATATTATTAACAAAAAGAATTGTTCACTTCATCACATTTAATTTTCCTCACTGAACTTTCAAAGAAGAATTTTGTCTACAAAAATGAAATTTATGACTTAACTAGTTTGGGTAAGAAAACAATTTTTGTAAGTTAAAATGGATTGGTCATTTACATAGCCTCTATAATATCATTCTATAAAAAAAATAAAAAATGTTCTTCATATGTAAAATCAAATGGAAGGAACAATTTTCCGTTCCAAATGGTTAACTTATCCATAAAAGCAATTTTTTTAAAATAAAAAAATTAGTAATTTAATCCTTTAATTTTTATTTTTTTGGGTTAGCCTTATTTTTATCATGTTACTGGTTTAATAATTAAAGGTTGTCACATTACAAAAAAAATCTACCAGTAAAAAATTGTTACAATGGACCAAAAGACTAAATGAAAATGAAAAAATAGATAAATAAAAATTTTAGAAGATTAGACTCAAATAAGATAGGTAAAATATTAAAATACTAATTTTACCTTTTAAACTTTCACCTTTTATCTTCATCTCAAAATTGATGAGCTCACATTATCCAACAGATGTTAATCACTATAGTAAAAGCATGATGTTAATCACAATATCCAAGAGATGTTAAGAAAAATAGTCTATTTAAATATAGTAAAAGTTTTAGTCTCACATCAAACAACATAAGCTTATCTTTTTTTCCTATATAAATGAATACGATAGCTTAAGTCTCACATCATGCTTTTAGCTAAATGTGTATTCATGTACGAATAAATAAGTTTATTAACCACATAAGAAATTAATATTAGTCATGAAATTAAAATAATTAATAAAAAAGTAATCTATTTGAATATTATTAACAAAAAGAATTGTTCACTTCATCACATTTAATTTTCCTCACTAAACTTTCAAAGAAGAATTTTGTCTACAAAAATGAAATTTATGACTTAACTAGTTTGGGTAAGAAAACAATTTTTGTAAGTTAAAGTGGATTGGTCATTTACATAGCCTCTATAATATCATTCTATAAAAAAATAAAAATTGTTCTTCATATGTAAAATCAAATGGAAGGAACAATTTTTTGTTCCAAATGGTTAACTTATCAGTGGGAAATGTCATTGGACATTTTTCTTTTAATTATGTTACTCTATTGATTGTTCTCCATAATTCTTTCTAAACATTTATTCTTTCTAAATATTTATTCTTTTAGATTGATGTATTGAGTTGGATGTTTTTCTTTTAGATTTGTCTAACTGTGTAATATATCTAATATTCCTCTAGTACAATTCGATACAATTTCATAACCAAAAGGAAAAAGTTAACTAGAAAATTATTAATATATATGTTGCGACATTTCATGCTGACAATCAATTATTAGTTATGCAAATGTACAAGTTGTGACAGATGCACTATGAATCATGTTAAATATTTTATCATTGGATCAAATGATACTCAATCTTCGATCAATGAACCACTTGTCACGTGTTATGACTAAAACATTGTAGGATGTTTGCATGCAAATATATTGCATAGCTTTTAAACTTTTTGAGGTTTATAATTTGACCAACATTTGAAAAGTTTATAAATTATTTATCTTTTTATATAAAGAATCATCAAAGAAATCTTGTAGCATACATGACGAAGTGAACAAGGAGTTGGGCCTCCTCTACAACCAAGGAGAACCCAACGAAGGTTCTACTATGTACACTTTGTTTGAATGTCAAATTAGCCTTGTATAGGCCTTTTTAAGACGTCGTAAACTTTGTTCTAGATGGTAGAATACTTTTATTTTCTTGGCTTATCTTTTAATTGGGCCCAAAAGCCCAATATATGTTGCTTTTGTTAGGGACTGAAAATTCAATTACTAAGCTTGTAACTTCTAGTGACCAAATTTGGCCTTCCGTTTGGCTTGTGTTTTGGGCTAGCCTTGGGCCACTGTTAACTTATTTCTAAGATTAGTTTAAGGCTAATTAGAGATTAGTGATAGCCTATATAAACCCAAAATGTAATTAGCCTAATCACTTTTGGTCATCGAATGAAATTGTGCATTGAACTTTGTGAGAGGGTTCTCTCTTTTCTTGTTCATGAACAAGAATCTAATTATCATCAAGTTTCCAAGATGCTTGTGATGAATCTCTAATTCTCTTATCCAACCCCTATGGATTAGTGGCGAGTTCATTCCTAATCTTAATCCATTTTCTACTTTCTTCTTCTTTCAATTTCGGTTTTCCATAACTTTAGTGTTTCTTGAGTTTTCTATTGTTAGTGTGTTGATTGTGGATCCAAGGTTTCGTTAAGTGGTATCAGTGCTTTCAATCATCATGTCCTTTCTGCTATTGGACCTTTGATGGAAGCTTTTCATGGAATAAACTTCCACTTTGGGCTAAACAACAAGTAAGCCTAATCTTTGAATATTTTGGCTTCTATTCTTGGTTGTTTTGCTTTTAGTTTGTTAGATTTTGTTCTCCTAACCTAGTTCTTGATTGTCACAATTCAGATTGGCAAAAGTCATTTTCTAGTTCTTGATTGTGTTCTTGAGATTTTCATGATTGATTCTTGAAAATCTTGAATTAACAACTATATGTTGTTTACTAGTTGAAATTCGTGTTCTATGTTGCACTAGTATGGTTTCACCCATCTCAATTGATGTTGTTTTGATTTGTGTAAGTTGTTCTTGTGTATGAGGTACTACATTGTGTGTTTTTAAGATTCAAACCAAGTGTTTGATAATGTTTTAGGTAAAAGTATGCATCATATTCTTGAAAGTTTGTCCGGAATATTTGGTGTAGTTGTGAGAACAATTTGTGAACCAAAAAGTGTATTGAAAAGAGTTGTAAACATGAAAAAAATGTGATATTAGTGGAATTAAGAGTTACTGGAAAAACAAATCATAGAGAAAGTAGAAACTAGAAAAGAAAGTTAAAGAAAAAGAGTTCAAGGTCCCAAAAAAGTGTATAGAGTGTACACCTAGTTTCTAGAGTTGTTGTGGTACAAACTTTGGTGCATTGTGTTGCATATTTGTGTTGTATCCATGATAGTCAAAACATATGGCATTATATCCCCTGCATACTCCTTTTAGTTCTTGTTCTTTTAGTGTCGTCTTATTGTCTCATTCAATTCCATTTTAGTTTAGCTTTCCTTCTTAAGTTTATTTTTTTTATTTGCTTGTCTTTCTTGACTTCCTAGTTTTCTCTTTGAGTTTTCTTTTCCTAGGAATTCTTTAGGAGTTTTAGATATTTACTTATCTTTCACTTGTATAATGAATCTTGGTTAGTAGAGTAGGATTGTTGTACAAGATATAGAAAGAAGTTTTTGAGTGGAAAGAGGCAAGATAGTTCATTAGTGTAAGAGGCACTGAGTGAGATACATGAGTTATGGTTGTAGTACACTTAGGAGTAGTGGGGTTTTTCCTTAGCTTAGGTCCCGATTTTATGCATATTTTTTTTTTGTTATTGTGAAATTTTAGGTGAGTTTTTTAAGGGGAAAACACTATGGGAGACGCTAGTGAGGAAATGGAAAGTTATTCACCTACAACCAAGATGATGATTAAGCAAATGAAAAGGCTAGAGACCAAATTGGGTGACAGACTAGAGAGGATGGAGAGAGAAAATAGGAAAGGAATAGAATTAGTAGAAGAGAAACTCAAAGTGTCAATGCCAAAGTAGAAGCCATAGACATAAGGAACATGAGAGGTTAGAGAGACGTAGAAGGCATTGGAAAGGAATGGATAAACCTATGAGGGATGACTTGGAGAGTGTAATATGCACCCCCATTCCTAGTAGAAAATAAGCCAAATGCCTACCTAGATTGGGAAATGAAAGTAGAAAAATTATTTGCATGCCATAACATCATTGAGAGTTGAAAAGTTAAGTTGGTTAACCTAGACTTTAGTGCATATGCTTTGGTGTGGTGGTACCAAGTTCTATATGGTTTAAGGAGGATCAAAAAGGCCTCATTTTGAAACTTGGGCTAATTTGAAGAGAGAGTTGAGAGAGAGGTTTGTGCCAACCTACTATGTTAGAGACCTATATGTGAAGTTACAAAGGTTATACCATGGATTTAAGGGGGTAGAGGAGTACTTTAAAGAAATGAAAATTTGTACGATGAGGGCATAAATAAAGGAATCCCAAGAGGCAATGATAACTAGGTTCCTACATGGGTGATAGAGTGCTTTTGAGGCGCTCATGAGTTTTTTTGGATGTATTTGTAATCTTTTTTTATTGTTAATATTAACACATTTATTGAGTTGTGGGTTATTGGACCTAATTGGACTTAGTTGGACTTAGTTGCTAATCTTTCCTTATTTTTGGATATACTTTTCATTATGATGTTATTGTCCTATGTAGACCATAATTGGAGCTACAAATCTTTAAATTGATAAATCTTGTAGGCTATGGAAAGCTAAGACAAAGATCTAAAGTGTTTCTCTTTCAGTCTCAATCCAGTGTGAGCTCCTTCATTGTCAAAAGTCCAGTATATTTCGACCCAGTTTTGGAACTCTTGTTTGTGAGCCTTTGGGCCATGTAAGTCTCTAACCCAAAGTACCTTCCTTAGCATTTTGAGAATGTATTAGTTATAAAATGGTAAGACACTTTTATCTATTTTACACCTTGTTTCTTGGAGATTTCTTAGATCACTAGTTTTCTCCCCTTTTCTCTCTTTTCTCTCATGTGATTTTCTATGCATTTTGGGTTTCTACACTTCTGTGGTGATTTCCCCTTATATTGAATATTCTGTTTAGCAACCTTAATGAAGACTTTGATGATGCTTTTGTTATTTTAGGCATTTGACTTATGTGATAGGTCACAAAACATTCTTAAACTTTTTTAAAGAGGATATATATTGAAAAGACTTTAAGTGGTTTAACATGCATTCTTGCTCCCTTTGTGTTGTGTATTTCTCTTAGAACAATAGAAATTCATTGTGCTCAAAGCACTTTATATGTTTGTTTAAGAGAAAATTCAAGAGTTATAATCCTACTATTGATTATTATAGTAATTTGAATTAGTGGATTCTAATGGAAATCGTATTCTTATTTTGGTATAAAGGATTAGTGGGAGAATGTGTTTTTGTTATGTCTTGAGACTTATTAAAATTATATTGTCATATATTTTGTGCGCATTTTATGATCGCATTACATACTTTAAAAGGACTTTGCTATTTAGTCTTGTTCTATTATATTGAGATGTATAAAATTTATTTTATTTAGTTAGACATCTTAAGCACATGGCAAAGTCATTTTGTTGGGTATTACATGTTAATTCTTTTGGCATGCAATTATATGTTGTGCTTCTCTTTTACCCAAAATTTCACATTGTACTAGGTCATAAATTTATGAGTATTTTGCATGTATGATATCAATACTCTTATTGAGTATGATTTTCTATGTTGTTATATATATATATATATATATATATTGTAAATTTTATGTTTAGACCAATAATTATAAGTGCTTGCTCATTTTGACATTCTTGTGACCACATAATTTAGAAAATTATTTTATTTAAATTAGGTTTCTAGGTTGTCCAAGTAGGAAATTCTTGGATTTCCTAATTGTTTTTTAGATTTGCATAGTCAATTATTTTGTGAAACTCATATTAATTGAATGTCAAATATTAGAGAGCAATTATTGATTTAGCTCATATGAACTTATTCTCATTATTGGACTATTATGACCACTTAGATATGTGGATTATATTTACACTACAATTAATTTTCAAACTTAAATTGAGCATAATGTTAAAGAAAATATTCTTGTCTAGCCACTTATCAAATACTTAATTATTGGAATTTATCAAAATGTTATAACTTATTATTTGGTTAAGTTTTGATGTATTGGGTTAGTAAGAGTTTGTATTTTTGCTCAATATTATAAGATATATGCGAGTTTATTTTATTATCATATCTCTTATAGCATTTTCATATGCTTGAACCAATTTTGGAATTGCATATATTCTTTATGTGAAGAAGTATAAGCTTCTTGGCATGTATGATATATTTTTCCATCGAAAGTATTTTTGAATTGTTAAAAGGGTTTATATTTGTTTGGATTTTTTGGTTGCTGTATGTTTTGACTGTACTAAAAACATGTTATTTGTGGGGTTAAAATTACAATTTGTGGGAGTTGAAAACCGCCACAAATGGTATTTCTGGAGTTAAAATAACCGCTGGTGCACCATACGCCAGAAACGTTTTTTGGCAGTTTATATCTAACCCCTGGTTTTTTCGCTAGAAAACAAAAAATATTTATTGGGAATTTATAACTGCCAAAAAATGCATTTCATTCTTCTTTCATTTGATATTTCGTGGCGGTTTAAAGCGCCCAATAAATGTGTTCCAATTTCTGTTACACTTAACATATTTTGACAGTTATAAACCCCCGGAAAATGCATTTTATTCTTCCTTATTAAATATTTAGTGGCGGTTTGAAACCACCAAAATTTGACCAAATTAATAACAAAATTAGGAACTGACTGACATGCTCAAGTCAACAGGGATTAAATTGTATTGTGATTAAAATTAAAATTAAATCATAAACAGTTTCGTGCATGATTTGATAATTACACCAAAATAATTTGCACAGTCATAGAGCCAATGTTCAGGAAGAGAATTTTATTTTAGTTGATGAAATTGTCAATTCAAAGTATTAAATGTAACTAGAGGTCATCATAGAGCATACCTTGGAAACGATGCTTTTGTGTGTATGAACAACTCCCTTAGGTTTACCTGTAGTCCCACTAGTGTACAAAATCACTGCAACATCTTCACCTATGCCAATGGATATGAAAAACAAAGAAAGAACTGTCAGCAAAATGCTAGCAAAAGATTCTACTCTATCAATTTATAAAAGCTGAAACTGTGATTTCCTTACTAGATTTTCCAATATTATCCAAGAAAATTCTGTCTGCATCAATTTCCCCATTTTGTGAATGTTCATCTTTGCTTTTCTCTGAAGACTTGTTGAGAACAGGTGGGAGATGAAAAAACTGAGAGGAGCTTTTATTGGCTACACTTTGCATTAATTCACTATAATCTTCAGTACTGAGTATTGTAGATATATCCTACAGCCAAATTATCATCAAATTTCTATTAAAATTTAATCCACAAAGCAGAAGTAAAGCACAAAGGTAATGTAGAATAATTAAATGGTTCAACTAATCTACTAGTTAACACGTAACCATTTTTTTCCCTTAGATACACGAGACTCTATCAATAGAAGCGATCAATAGGACATAATAAATGACAGACAACAAAAGTATATAAACTAATTCAAAAGCAATATGGATCATTTTGTTAGGGACAGATGAATAGCAGAATCCCTCATTCAATAGTTTATTCGTGTCTAAATTAAACATCCAATAAAATGTAATTTATAATATTTAAGGTATACTTACATAGCATATTTAGTCATGTATTTTCACAAAGGCAAACATCTATGGATAAATAAGCTATTTGAAAGTTCAAATAAAAGATATGAAAACAAAGTCAAGGGTTGATTAAGGAGGTCCTAGCTTCATAAAGTTTGCAAGCCATCTAAATGCTAAATAAACACAAGAAAAGGGATTCCAAAGCATACCGAATTATTAATCACATACAAGAGCTCTACTTCTGGATAGCTGATTGCAAGCGGAACAGCAACACCTCCATTAAGCCAAATCCCAAGTAATCCAACAACAAATTCGGCAGAGGGTTTGGCTAGAATTCCTATTCAATAAAGAAAGAAGGTACAATAAGGAACATGAAGAAAACTTTCAAAATGCAGTAAAACATGAAGAAAACAAAGTCAAGGGTTGATTAAGGAGGTCCTAGCTTCATAAAGTTTGCAAGCCATCTAAATGCTAAAGAAACACAAGAAAAGGGATTCCAAAGCATACCGAATTATTAATCACATACAAGAGCTCTACTTCTGGATAGCTGATTGCAAGCGGAACAGCAACACCTCCATTAAGCCAAATCCCAAGTAATCCAACAACAAATTCGGCAGAGGGTTTGGCTAGAATTCCTATTCAATAAAGAAAGAAGGTACAATAAGGAACATGAAGAAAACTTTCAAAATGCAGTAAAGCATTGAGTAAGGCATTTGAACCATAAAACATAATTTATCCACAACAAATAAAAGGGAAGAAAAGAGGATGGCCTTCATTATACAAGCATTCTATTTCAATCTGAAATCAAGCATTTCCTAGATGTTTCAACATAAGTATAAAATTGCCAAATTAAATTAGGACCAACATGAACAGAACAAATAAATTAAATGTTATTTATGCAATAAATTAAATTAGGACCAACATGAACAGAACAAATAAATTACATAAATGTTATTTATGTAATATTCAAGAATTTAAGGCTGACAGTACGTAGTTTTCATTAGACAGCTTGACTTGCAAAGCAGAGTGAGACAAACACAAACTATGGAATTATGTTTTCTGCTCCCCACGATGATATTGCCATGCTAACAATATGTCAAAAAAATAGAATAACATGTTGCAATCATACAGGAAGATAACACAAAAAGGTACCTATGTGCTACAAAATTCTTAAGTGGTGTCTTTAGTGTATGCACAAAGTATCATGTTCGGACTTCAGAGAAAATTGATAGCAATGAGCAAAAAGTAAAATAATATGATTGAGTAATAAAGAAAGAAAGAACAACATTTTACATGTGCTAAACAAATGCATACAACAAATTATGTAAAACTACTCTCCATGGCATTCATTATTCAAGATCTCTCTTCCTGGTTTGCATGGGACATCACCAAAAGTCCAAGACAGCATACGAAATACAAGAATGAATCCCAAAGATAATATATATATATATATATATATATATATATATATATATATATAATGCAGCAATAAACCAAGTATCTTATTGATAATATAAGAAATAATCAATTGCAGTCAAAATCAGCAACAATCATAGGTAGCATACAGTAAATTAACAAACCAGAAATTCTTCGCCTTCTCCCTCCACGGGCTCTGCAAGGAGAGACAGAATGTTAGCCAAGTGTTTTTGCAGATACGACAACTGATGAGCCTCTTCGTCAGCCTGCGATGGCATAAACCGCCAACTTTACTCGCCATCAGAACTAACACTTTTTTGTATCAAATCAACAGAATCACACGAAACGAAATTGCCAGCAATTTAATACGCAAATCGAAAAAAATCATAACGAACGAAAAGGCATCGAACACCAGCTAAAAAAATAATCCAAGGGTTTGAATGTGAAAGTAACTGGCTAAAATTAATCCAAGATTATAGGAATTAAGCAATGCATTGGTCCGGAACAACACCTCCGCGCCTAATAGCGCCGAATAACACATCGAATTGCATAAAAGAGAATGAAAGGATCGAAAGAAAACGGAAAATTCACCTGAAGCGAGGAGAGGGCGGACAAGTAGCCTTCGAACGTGCGGAAGTGGAAGGCCAGACGTCGGCGACGGCGGCGGAGTCCTTTTGCGTCCACAGGAGGAGCCTCTTGTAGGATTGAATGTAGAGGAACAGGAGCAGATCATGGACGTCCACTCCCACGGAATCGATTTCGCCGAGCTTGGCAGCGACGAGAGGTTCTAAGTCGGAGTGCAGAACCGAGGCCAGGTATCGAGGACGAGCCTCGCGTGCTCAACAGAGATCTGCAATGACTCGGAGATGGCCACCGAGTCGACTCGTTGGTTGAAGGATGACTCTAGAAGCTTCTACTTCAACGGAATTAGGGTTTGCACTGGGTCGGAGAAAATGAGGCGTGGGATTGGCAAGAGGCCGTGCTCAAATGGCTCGTGCCTCGGGTGAATCACGGCGGTTGGGTCCCTCCCCAATGAAGATGACGTGGATGGCTTCGTTGCTTCCGTCATGGCAACGCAAAGAGAAAAATCATGCGAAAATGAGAGAGAGAAGGAGTTGCAGATCTTTGAATAGGGAGCAAGTAGAGAGAGAAGAGAGAGATGCGGGTGCGTTCTGGTGGGGTTCACCGCCTGGTGTATTGTTACGTGGCGTACTCTTATTGGTTTCAGAATAGCTTTTAACTCTGAGATCAGATTAATATATTTGTATTTCAAGTCATCTTTCTTGCCCGGTGGAAAAAAAGAATTTAACTTGCACAAAAATATTTGTCTAAACAACTCGATTGTATGTAATTACTTATACTTATTTTTATAATTAAAAATAAATAAATAATTTTTATATAAGTTTTAAGTTGTTTTTATAAATTATGTAAAGTTTAGTGATATAAAGTGACAGTAATTTATACGTTATTTTGAAAAATTCACATAAATACCTGTATAAATTATAGAAAAAAATCATTAATATAAATATTTATGTCACGAAATAAGTTATAAAAATCATTAAAAAGTTATATTAATAATTTTTTTTATTAGTATTGACTACTAATAAAAATTATGTACATATAAACATGATTTTTATAAAAAAATATATATATAATTTTTAAATTTGATTTATCTTTTAAACAAGTTAAATTGACAAAAGATAAAAAAAATAAAAAATAAATTAAGAATTATATAAAATAAAATAATAATCAAAACTAAATAAAAAATAGATAATAACATATATCAATTTAAAACAATGTATAACTAAAAAAATAAGCTACAAAAAAATATCAATTTATGGCGGTCATATCATATGCCAGAAATTGCATATTTTTCTGGGGGGTTTATGAACACCCCCACAAATTTTGTTACTAAAATCTACTTTGTTCTGTAATTTGTGGAGGCTAAAGAAATTGTCAGAAATCATACAATTTTGTGGCGGTTTATAATAACCCCCACAAATAAACCTCCACTAAAAATAATTTTTTTTGTATGATTAACTAATGTCATCCAAGGGGGAGATTGTTAGATTAATTATGTAATTAATCTATTTTGTGGATTAACATTAATCAAATTATTAAGAATTATTTTTAATATATTAATTATGATAAATAGTTATTATTATAACACCTAATTAATTGATGAATGTTATATTGGGATTTTGTATGAATAACCTGTGCGTTGGACTATTTAATTAATGTCTAATGGGGGGTCCCTACCCTCATAAAATGAGTTACTTAATAGTTGTCCCATTAGATGATTAACATATTCTCTCTTGTCAAATCAATCATGGTTGAGGTTAGTCTTTTCTCATTCTAGTTCTCCACATGGTTTACATTGATATCATCAAGAACAAGACAAAATAATTCCTTATATTAGGTGCACAAATTCTATCATATTATTCCCTTTATATTGATCTAATAATATGCTATAATCTTGTATTTATTTAATATCTGTATGTTTAGGGATTTTAAAATTTAGCATCTTAACATTATACATAGTTAAATTGTAGGATAACCAAAGTATAAAACTTATATCAATTATATTTTTAAATAAATAATATAATAAATATAATATTATGTTATATAAAATGATATCAATTAAATAAAAAACCTTACTATTATTACACAATTTTTAAAACTATATTTTTAAGAGAATATATAACAAATTGGGTTGGGATAACCTAAAACATAGCCTAAATTCATTCTCAAAATACATCGATTTAATTTTAAATCCTGAACTTATCGAAATCAACCTAAAATTGGACTAGGTTAGAAAAAAAAGTTAGATCATGCTCACCCCCTAATCTTTTCCCATATTGTGGTTGATCTTGAATTCACATATGATAGTGTTTTTATTCTTTTTATATGTCTCGTTGTTGATCAATATATTAAGCCAAAACTTGAGTTACAAGGCAGCTTACATTAGATTACATAAGATTAGACTTATTTATTAAATAATTTATATTAATATTTTTTTAAAAATTATTTAACTAAAAATGGTAAGACTTGAAGTTATTTTAAAAAAATAACTTTGAGAAATTGATTTAAATAAATATAAATAACATAATTACAATATTATTATTGTTATCCATATAAAAAAATATTATCATTGTTATTGAATTAAAAATTTTATTTTAATATTTTTAAAATAAAATTAATATTTTATTCTTTCAACTTTAATTTTTATTTTGTTTTAATCCAATAATTTTGGTTAGGTTTAATGTTTTTATTTCATATAAAATAAACAAGTTTTGATTTTTGTATTTTAAATTTTTTTCTTTGTTTTTCATCTTTCTAAAATTTGAAATTATTGTATAATTTCTATATACTGAGTGGATTTTGATTTTAGTTCATGTAAAGTATTTTTTTTTCATTTCTCTAAAATCTAATATTACTATTTTTTGTGATTAACATTTATTTTAAAGTAGATTTAAATAACATTCATTTCAGGGATTTAAAAAAATTTTGTAAGTATCAAAGTTGACATGTTATCATAAATATTAATGGACATTACTTGTAATATAGACACTTGGTCATCTGTTAAATACATAAGTAGTTAACAAGAGTTGCATAACTATAGAAACAAAAAACAATACATTGATATTTTTAGGGATGAAAACTAAAGAAATTTTTTATAAGAACCAAAATAAAAAAAATTATCTATTTTATAGACTAAAAATATATTTAAACCTTTTTATTATTTCATTTTGTAATGATGAATGATACAATTGAAAATATGAATGATCATTTACATACATTCTTTTATTGAAGAAATTTTGATGATATAACCATGTATATAAATCAACCAAACATTATAAGGAAATGCAATTAAACTTACTAGGACTTTGTACGAGATCACAATTCACTAGATTTCAGTTATTTTAATACATTCATCTTTCTAATAATTGAAAATATGTTTTAAATAATATAAAATGGTTTAGAGATTTTTAAAAATAGATTTCAAGTCAAGTATGGAGAGTCTTAACCTCAGTTGCAATACATAGTGAATCTATTTCGATTTTATAACTAAATTATATTATCTTTTTATCCTCTTTTATCTTTCAGGATTTGATTAGTCATGTTTATTTCATAATTTTCATTATTTGTTTGAGGACTATTTTTCAATTTTCTTTGGCTTGAAAAGACACTTTGCAGTCTTAAAGATCATACTTTATTTTTCTTTTTGCTTTTTTTATTGCTTCAAGGATCATATTTGATTTTTTGGCATTGAAATCCAAAATTGACTATTTTTTTTTTTGCCACAAAGGCAAATAATCAAGCTAGGTATCTTGAAAAAAGTTCATTTACTTTTTTAAAATCAGAGTTCATGTAAAAAAAAAGTTAAGTATAGAATGTCGACTTACTCTCGGTAAAGACTAATTTGATCCGATCTCGGTAGAGACGGATCTAATAGGGTCTCAGCTAAGCGCGAACTCTCGGACAGACGTGACGGAGTCGAACTAACTCGGTTTCGGACATAAATGCAGGAAATAAGGGGGATTTTGTGTTAAGTGCAGGGAAATAAGCTAAGGACTGAAAGTAAACTAAATTATACTAAGCTAACTATTGTATCAAATCAGAATTCAACACACAATCGATCCTTAATTCCTTACCCAAGATTATACTCCAAATCAACTTTAAACTCTTACGACAATCGTCAAACGTTTGCCCCTTGCCATATCGAGGACTTACACAATCGTTACCTCATCAATTGACAGGGAGTATGTACTTGGTTGATTTTAGGTTCTCTTACCTAACAAGGTTTTTAAACCAATTCTAATCGGTCCTAGTTTAACGTGATCCACTTCTCACAATGTGTAATCGCGACAAAGAAGCAGCAGATTAAAGCATAGGGATTAAAATCAAAAGATAGAATTGCAAACCAGTTGTGTTATTGAAAACAACATTGAATACAAGGTGAGAATTTAGAGATTTCAGAGAATCTGCCTTCCATGATGATCGCCTTGGAAGGACGGTGGAGGTTCACCAATGATAGTTTAGACGCTAAGGACCAGGTCCACCAGAGTGCGTTGGCTAGCCAAGCGGTCCCTTCTGACAACCTTCGGCCTCCCAGTTCTTGACCTGCACCTCCTCGATTAAGAGAGACACCTTACTGAAGCTTCGTGTACCACCGTACTAACTAGGATGCACTGTAATTGCTGACGACACTAGGTCTAAATTCTACTGAAATTCCACACCAAAGATGTGGCCTAGCGTGCTTTATTTATACACATGCTTGACCGTTGTGACGCACCCTAATCCTAACAGATTACAAATTTGAATTACTGATTACAAATTTCTCAATCCTAGGAGATTACAGATTCCTCAATCCTAGGAGATTACAGATTCCTCAATCCTAGGAGATTACAGATTCCTTGATCCTATCATAATCATATGTGCATTATAGATTCCTTAATTCTCGCATAATCATATCTACTTTACAGATTCCTTAATTCTAGCATAATCATATCTGCATTTTTGTCGAAGTGAGTTTAGCCACTGAAGTCGGCTTTGGCCGGGACCGCTTCTTTTGGGTCGAGACGCTTCAATTGGGTTAGAACGCTCTTGGTTGGGCTAAGACATCCTTAGTTTGGGCCTACAAAATAAATTCACTCTTTTATTAGTTAAAATCCTCATTTTAGCACAAATTTATATTTTTCCTATTTCTAGGCTCATAATTCAAATCTTAACTAAGACATGACTCTTAATCACTAAACAATCTTAATAATACCCATTTTAAGTCCTTGTGAGGTGTATAAAATATGACTTATCAGTGGCTCTTCGACTCACCTCCTTCATCAAAGTCATATTGAACTCTTAGATTTTTGCATTGTTGAGTGAACTGAATATATATTATCAAAACTTCTCCACATATGTCTTCGAAACTCCCCTCCCTTTATATTTCATTTTGATGAATTCTTAGTAATTATATTTTGAATTTATCAATGGCTAGTTCTTAATTTTCAATCACTAGATATCTAGGTCAATCTATCAAAACCATAGGGTTTAGAGGAATAACTTTAATGCGAGGTCGTTGAAAAAATTTCTTACTCCCATGATTTTCTAAGGTTGCTTTTCGAAACCTTTGAGTTATTTTTTATTAAGTCTTTGTTAGTGAGGTGTTTCGGGTAGAAGAACCAATTGTATTGGGGTAGAAAGTCTTAGTTCCTAAAGTTTTCCCCACCTTTGAGTGAGCATCCTTCACTTCAAAAGTTTTCCATTTTGGCATCAATGCCAAATTACCTTGTCAAACCAAATTTGTTAGGTGGATTTGACATAGGTGACAAAGAAGTTCACTTGTCATAGAAGGAAGTCATAAGATTTTGAACTTTCTGGATTAACATTTGAATTTATTGTATACTCATTGGATTGCTACCCTTTGTCTTATTCTTTTAATTATTTCAAATTTCATATTCTTCAAAGACTTATGCAGAAGATCCATCAAATACAACACTACACCTAAGGTAGATCATCTATAACTTCTTTTTTAACTTTCTTGTTTTGAAGAAGGGACTCAAGTAGAGATTTCCCACTTTTAGGCTATACATCCTAGATTTCCTTCTCAAATTCTTTTAATGCTAGCTTGATTTGAGAGGTTGAAATATCAATCATTAACACTTGCATTGGCTAAACATAACTGACAAATAATTAGAAATAATCTAAATCCACCTTCAAAGGTACTTTCTCCTCAAACTTCAATCTTTCTTTAATATCCTTTTAAATCCTTACATCTTTAATATCATTTTAAATCAATCCTTGAAACATATGCAATTATTAGTTTTAGGTACAAGGCATGGGGCAATGCAATGGAATAACTAACAAATTTTGTTCCATTATCATTCAAATCAAGGGCACGAATCAAAGCAATGAGTGAATAATTAGTAAGAGGAATACCTTTTCACTAAACAAGACAAAAATATTTTATTTGTTGGAACTAAAGATGTACAAAGCATCTAATCCTTAAAATTTCTTGATTATAACAAAGGCTATTAAAATTATGTTCACTAATAGTGTGTTATATGTACAATCTTTATTCCTATAAAATCTTAAATGGATAATGAATTATGAAAATGTTTTGTATTAGTAAATTTTCATAGGGGTCCAAAGATACAAGCTTTGATGAAAATCTTATTACATCTTTCAAAGCATCCAAACATGAATTTATAAATAAGCATCCAAAGCACTTTTTGGATGATTGAAAACTTATGCTTCCTATATTAGAACCCTTATACACATACATACACATACACATACTTTTTTAAAAAGGTACACACTTTGGGCTCAGTTGTTTTCGTTATAATGTTTTTACTAAATAAAAAAGAATATAATTTTGATTTTAGTATCCTTGAACAATGGAAACAAGACAACAAATCAAAGAGAATCCCTATGCATCACAAGAAAGTAGAAATAGTAAAATGGAAATTTCACCTTTCAGAAAAAAGCAACATACCTTTAAGGTATATTAAATGTACCTTTCTTTCCCCGTTTTCTCTTTTCTTTAGAAAATTACAAATCCTATATAAAGAAACATGAATATTTCCATACATATAAAAAAACATGAAGAATATTTCCATGCATTTAATGCAAGATCAATTTAAGCTTTTCTCACAAAATAGTTACTTTCCTCATGCATATAAAAGGAAGTTCACCTCAATTGAAGAAGTAGATAACACTACGTACGTTGCATACAAAGTTATGCCTTTGATCTTAAGTTTTATATCCACACTTGGGGCGTGAGTTATATATTTTAAAATTTATTATGTTTGTTTCAAAGCCTAAAGAAGCATAATGTTAAAGAATACTTGTTTAGTCATCTTATGTGAAGATTACAATTTTCTAATGGTAAATAGGTAGATACAAATACTTGGTGTAAGTCATATTTGACTTAGTGGAAAAACCTTAGGAAAAAGGGGCTAAATATAACTTTTGATTATATAGTGACCTAGTATCAAGTTGCTTGTGTGATCCTTTAATCCTTTGTCTTGATTTATCATGCTTACAACATTGGATATTTTACACACAGTGCTTTATCTTGCTTGATATCTTATTTGCGAATAAGTTTCCAAAATACAAACACACATAATTCGATCTCTCTTTTTCTGTGTACATTTATTATTTTAGTTGGTATCAAATCCAAACTCTTGGGAGTTGAGCATTTAATAGTGCAAAGATTAAAATAATCTTTAGAAAGCACTATGGAAAACAAAGTACAAGCTATCAACATTCCTCCTTTTTCAATGGATAATTATGATTACTAGAAATAAAGAATGATTGTATTCTTTGATACTTGTCACATAGACATGCGGGTTGTTAAAAAGGTGACTATATTCCAAAAGTAAAATATGATGTTGATCTCCCTCATGCTTTCTTGACCGATGCATATTAAACGAGGTATCTATTAAACTCCAAAAGACTTTATTATGTGTGCTCTAATTGAGTCTGAGTATAAAAAAATTCATAGTTGTAAATTTTCTAAGGAAATGTGAGCTACTTTTGGCTTTTTCTTATGAAAGAACTTCTTAGGTAAAAAATTCTAAATAAGTATGTTTGTTCATCAATATGAATTGTTTAAGATGAAGGAACATGAGACCATCGATATGATATTTCGATGATTCCAAAATATTATCAACAATCTTATATCTCTTGGTATAACTTACGATAATTATAATCATATAACCAAATTTCTTTAAAGTTTTCCTAGACAGTAGAGACCACAAGTTATAACTCTTAATGCTTTAAAAGATCTAAAGAAGCTACCTATAAAAGAGCTCTTAGATACTCAAAAGGTCCATGAGATAGAGTTGAGAGAAGATGAATGACAGAGAAAACACAAGTCTGTTGCCTTTAAATTTTAGAAAGCTCTTCTAGGATCATCCTCCAAAGCCTTCAAAGAAGAAAAATCATCTAACGAGGTATATGAAAAAGAAGGATCTTATGAAGATGAACTCTTCTTCATATACAAAAATATTCACTCCATGTGGAAGAAGAAAGGTGGATCTAGATAGAAGAACTACTAAAAGAAGTTCAAAAAGGAAACCGAGGACAAAGGTTAGGTGGTGTACTATGAATACAAGAAACCTAGACACTTTAAGTCAAAATGTCTAACCTTATAAAAAGAGAAAAATAGGCCTTTCTTCAACAAGAAAAGGAAAGGCCTCATGGCAATATGGGAAGACCTTGATCTATTATTCTTAATGGATGAGGAAGAAGAAGCCAACATATGTTTCTTGTAACACAACTTAATAAGCTGAAAAAAGATAAACAAGAGATAGTATTTTAAAATCTAGCTTATTTACGAAAAGCTTATCAAGAGCTTCTATCAAATTTCTTTAGTCTTTCCATTAGGTATAAAGATTTGAAAAAGAAAATTTTAAAACTAGTAAAAGAATTAGAAATTTTAAAGCAAGAAAATAAAGTACTCAATGAAGAGAATAAGAAATTGAAAAAATAGAAACCAATAGATTTTTCCTGAAGTCAAACTTCCTAAAGAGGTTGAACAACTTCAAGAAGTGATTGACCTAAGTAAAAGTCTATCAAATTTTTTTAATGGATATGAAAATCTACATAAAATTCTAAGGTACAAAAGGAATGCAAATAACAAACCTAGAATTGGTTATGTTGAAAAAAAGTCAATCAAAACTATTATAAATAGTTCATCTTCGTATTGTGGAAATTGTGGAGAGACTAGAATACATCATCCAAGTGTGTTCACAAACCAAACTAGAAGGTGTTCAACAACTTCAAATTTAACAAAGTAGGACCCAAATTTATTTGGGTACTTAAGAACATGATTATTCTTATTGCAAATTTTCTTGGCACCAAGAAAAGTACCACAATCATCGTACTTGTGAAGGAAACAAAAATTACACAAGAAGAGGGTTGAATTGTTTATGTGATTTTTGGGCACTTTTTAAAAATGGTGTATTTAATTTTTGAGAACTTTTTGAAAATATTTAGAAAATATAAGTTCAAAAACATAGTTTTAGAATAGATCGTCCAAAGCATGCAGATACAAAATGGAGAAAGGGATAGAGAGATCAACACAAGGTTTTATTCTAGTTCTCTTCTCCACAAGAGCTATGCTTATTCCCTTCAATACAAAGAATTTTTCACTAAGTCAACATGACTTTACAACTAAGTATTTTCAAAACCTCTTCAGGTTATACAACCCTTGTAATCATTATGATTACAAGTTACATAATTATTCTTTGTCACATTGCCTTTTTAAGCTATAAAAAATTTTTTTTTTTTACAAAGAGAGATAATTCACTTAGTAAGCATACAACAATTCAAAATAAAGTTAAAAACTTTGCTTAACAAAGAAAATACAAGTTTAGAACAAAGTTGTGAATTAAGAAAACTTTTTACAAGATTTTCATAACGTCATCCAAAGGCGATGTAACTTTTTTTTTCTTTTCATTTCTTGCTTTTGTTGCTTATGTCTAACATCTTCATCTTCGAAGATGGATATATATAAACTTGAAAGTGAGAGCCATTGATCTTGCATAGAAAGATAATATTATCTTTGCATTAAATGCTAAAGATGATATTTCTGTAGAGCTGCTTCAAAAGTTGTCTTTTTTTATGATTGAAAAAAGCACGATAGGAAAGCTATTTTTCTCTTTCCTTAAACGTGCTTCATTCTCTTGATGTGCAAAAACACATTATACTTATTCCCATCTTTGTAGAAACTTCAATTAGAGCACTTCTTTATTAGAGTTAACTTGTTTCTTCAAAGCTTAAAAGAGAACAACTTCGTTATCTAGGAAATTGAGTACAACAACAACAAGCATAGAACAAGAGTTGAACGTTCAAAATATTCTAAGCAAAAATACATGTTTTGATTGATATGAGGTGTCGAATATACAAGTTAAATTGCAAGTTACAAGGTGTTATGAACGTTAAAAAAAGAATTGTCTTTTATAGGTGTTTAGACGAAGTCTTTTTATGGACAACATGGTTGTTTGGAGGATGTTGACAAACTTGTTCAAAACAAGTCATTTTGGATGCATATACTTTCTTGTATGTTGTGATGACTTTGTTGTACTTTTGAAATAATTAAGTACTAATATAAAAATATTAGTCATCATTCTTTAGTCATAATATTTGTTACCATCAAAACATAAGTAACTTTTGGGCACATAATGAACTTTCTCCAACAATCTCCCTTTCTTTTGTGATGACAAAAATTATCCTAAAAGAAAGCATATAGAAATTAGCTTTTATATATATATATATATATATATATATATATATATATATATATATTATGATAATTTTGACATGTAAATTTTAAGTATATTATTAATTATTAAAATTAAATTATTGTTATGTAAATGTTTTTTTAAAAAATATTTGTAGCACCCCAAAATTGTCCGGGCTGGAACGTCGTTCCAACCTTCCCCAAAGCCGGCCCAATTTCTAGCTCTTGGGCCATTCCCGCACGACTCAAAGCTGAGACAGGCCCAGACTACAGAAGTCCACACTTGACTCAGTCTACGCTTGACTGAGTCTCTGCGTATCCTAGTGGACCCCAGGCGTCATGGGAGAAACAGAAAGAGGGAGAGGATAATATCTGAGAGAATCTGGGGATTCGGTTGTTATGCAGCCGCCCCCAAACTCTATATAAAGCCCAGGCAGAGAGAGAAAAGGGACGATTACGGGAGGAGAGAACAGAGAACGCTAGCAGAGACCAAAGAGAAAGAACGACCGGAGACAGGCCAGGAGAAACTGACGACGACGCGCCAGAGACAAAAGGAGAACCCCAGGGGTTGGCAGAAAGAAAGGATCAAACGTTGGACCAAGGCAGGAAAGACACGTCCACCGTCTCCGAACACCAAGTTAGTACTCTAATTCACCCCTTTGCATCAGTCCAGGTTAGAACCCCTATTGCCCATCTCAAACCCGATTCCCCACCTTGCCGTGGGGTTGGGCGAGTCCATCTCGGCCTTGGACTGCGACCAATATGACTGAGCCTCACAACCTCGCCTTCCCAAAGGCCGAGGCTCGGCCTCGACCACACCTGATGGCCAATGCCGACTCGGTTCCTTCCATAGCAGAGCCAAGCCGGTACAAGTCAGCTTGGTCCCCAGCCCAAACACCCATGGCCGAACCGACGCGGCTCCAGTAGAGCCGAGACGGGACGAGCCATCCCCTCTTCTCCTAAACTCACCTTCCACTAAAGAACCCACACTCCCCCAGCCAGAACTACGTGGACCTTGAATCCTCTAGAGCCGAGGTACGTAGGCCTAGGGGGCACACCCCTATCATGTCAAATCTTAAATCCCAAAATCCCAGAACACCTTACCTGAACCTCCTCCCTCCCAGGACTTAGACCAAAAACACCACCCAAATATAAGCATTGTCCCTCTCCCGTGATAGCTAGCTAAGGGTAACTATCAAGTGATAGGCATGCTGGGGAGCCCTATGCCCCTAGCGTGTAACCAACTCCCGAACCCACCTCGTTGATCCAAGACCAGCCTTCCCACCAGGTTTCCTGGCGTCCCTAAACCAAAACGCCGGTGGCAACTCCCACCTGGCCGACTCGGTTTCGGCCTACCCCGGTAGACGTCACAATTTAGGTTGTGACAATATTTGATCAATAATTATAATTTTAAAATCTTATATAATTTTTTAATTTTAAGAAAAGTAACTATATAATAAAATAATAATTTTATATAATTTAGTTAAAATATTTATTTTTTATAACTTAAATATTAAACAATTAAATTGAAAGTTACTTTTTAAAAAATTATATGTAATTAACAATAATTTTTTCATTTATATATAATTTATATCTCATTTTATCATTATCTGATTTGATATATAGTGTGCAACAAATATTGTATATCATTTAAATTTATTATACTCTTTTCTTCCTTTATTAGGTTATCATATTCTATCATATTTGACCACCAAAGAAGAACTAATTCTACCATATTTAACCAAATCTTTAAGAATTTAAATTTGTTTATTTTAACCTATTTTGTTATTATTATTATTTAAATTATTATTATTATTATTTAAATTATATATAAAGAGAATATTAGGCAAGTTTAGGAATAAATAAATATACCATTGAATTTGATCACAATTCTATAAATCAAGAAAAATTTGAATGTGCATTTAGTTCAAGCAATTTTTTCCATCGAAGATCAAGATAAAAAAAGTGTTAATGAGTTTGAATATAATTTCATGCATTTGAAATCACTTATCTTTTTAATTTTTTTTAATTAAAAATTAAAATTATCAAAATGAATTGTTCGGTTTAACCTGAGTCCAATGTGAATTATTATTTTGTTGGCTTGGTGGTCCATCAAGATTTACCAATTTAGCATATTTTTTTCTTAAATATATGAAAAATTTAAAAGAAAAAACTTTAAATAAAAAATAGGCAAATAGGCAGGTGTTTTCAAAATTATTTTTTAGATCCAACTTGATATGTGGGAGAGGTCAATTTTGACGGCTCTATTAAAAAATATACATCTTTACAAAGTTTTTCTCTTATACTTGTAATTTAATTAGGAGATTTTCTCATTTAATAAATTAATCTTTTGAGCTATTATATATATTTTTCCAGTACTTAAGTCATAAAATGCACGAGAAAATAAGTGATTTTATTATTATTTTATACTTTGGCTTAAGGAAAAAGAGAACAAATTCCTGAAATTTTACTAGCCAGTAAACAATTAAGAATATTTCCACACATTAATTTGAGTTTATAAATATATGTGTATATAAAGTATAAATTTTAAAAATATTTTTAATAAAAATGGCATACATAATTATATAATTCTGAATAATATATATAATAAAATGAAAAAGTATTCAATGCATGTCTGGTTCCTCGTGTATAGCCTCAATGCATCAATTATTTGAAGCTACAATTTTTTTTTTTTGTTGATTTGATGCAATTTTCCAAACCAAACACCCGCTCAATCAACCATAGTGAGTTAACTAAAATTAGATAGAATGACTTATTAAAGAATTTAATCATTATTAAATAAGGATCTAAACAATATATATTAATTAAGAAATATCAAGTGTACTTAATTAAAAAAATTATTACTTAAAAATATGTATTAAAGGAGTTTTGTATTTTTTTATTATAAGATAATTTCTTTTGCAATAAAATATTTCACTTTTTATTTCCTGTGATATTGAGATGCTTGCTAATATTAATCAAATAAAAAATATCAATAACACCCTCTTATTTTATTATTATTAATTTGAAAAACATTAGTAACATTTTTCTATCCAATATCACACTATTATATATTCACGTTAGTAACATTTTATTAATTAAATTCTTTAAAATGTTACCAATACTTTATTAATAACATTTTTATATTTTTAATAATATTTAATAAATATAAAATTTTGTTAATAATATTTTACATTTGTATATAATATTTATTAAAATGTTAACAAAATTGATAAGTAATTTTTTTTATATTTTCATAACATTTTTTCAATGTTACGCAAAATTATGAATTTAACGGTGATGTATTGGTATTGATAACATAAAATAGTTTTTACAATATCATTCAATTACATAACACTACTTATATGACTTGTTGATAATTATTGTAAAAGTCAACAAACTTACCCTATACGATTATTTGTGATTAGAATACAGTGTAAAATTATTTTACATTATCGATGCATGATCTATTTTATCAAATTAATTTTTGTGTTGATTATTTGACATATATGTCAAATTAACTTAATTTTTTATTTATAATTTATTTAAATAAATTTTAAAATATAAAATCATTTTAGTTTTTTATTTAAACTTCAACAATTATTTTTTTTAAAATGAATTAAAAAAAATAAATTAATCTTAAAATAATATCAGCTTTAGTTAACATTAATTCAACATTAGTAGTTTTGCCTTTTTTTTTTCTTAAATTAAAGACACGGAAAGAAATACTAATACAAAATTAATATCTTATTAAAAGTATTAAACTATATTAAAAAAATTCTTTTTTAATACACCTAATATGTATAGAATATTATTACTAATAATGATAATTACTGTCATTCTTAAAACAAATTATTTTTTAAATTTAATTTGAAATAAATTATATTACAAGATAACAAATTATTATACTTAATTATCAAATTTTAATTAATAAATTTACAGGTTGAGAAGTTAGAAAAATAAAATAAAAATTAATAAATTATATTAAGAATTTAATTTTTCTAAAATAAGAGTATGTGCTTTTTTTTTTATAAGGAAGGAAATAAAATAACAACAATAAAACTAAAATATAAGATTTTATACATAATACTTAAATCTCTTACCATTAGATCAATCTTAATATTTCATAATGATGTGTATTTTAAAGAATAAATATAATAATAATAAACTAACCAGAGCTAACAACAAGCATGTATATATTATCAATTAAGTAACCAGAGCCAACAACATTTAAATTTTTGTAGAGACTAACTTTATTATTTCAAAAAGAATAAGAAAAACTAAATTTGTCCAAACTAGAAATAAAAATTAAATTCCGCTTAAGAGACAACACAACAAAAGTCTCAGATAAGTTTAAATGAAATCCAGTTTTCAACTGTAATATGAAAATTCCAATAGCCTCTACTGTAGCTTTATTGGCGTCGCCCACAAAATGAATCTTTCATCATCACTTGGTGGTCGGCTCCACAGGCAATCCTGCATAGTCACACTTATGTGAGTAGCAAAACTAGAATCCACCCACCAAGTATTCTTAGGCACAAAAGTTAAATTATCTTTAGAACAAACTAAAGTAAGAAATTTACCTTTCTTTACATGTCAAGCAATGTACTTAGGACACTGTTTCTTCATGTGTCTTGAACTCTTACAAAAGTAGTAGGTAAATTCCTCATCCTTCTTTGGTTTCTTTTGCTAAAAATACTCTTCCACAACACCCTTAATGTTCTTACTTTTCATTATTCTAAGAGGTCGAAGTAAAGTAAGAACTTTCAGTCTTATCTCTTTGCAACCTTTCTTCCTCTTGCACATAGTGAGACATAAAGTCATTGAATAACCATTTGTCCTTCTGAGTATTATAACTCACTTTGAATTATCTAAGTTGTGCAGGAAGTGAGATAAAAAACAAGTGCATGAACAAGTCTTCACCAAGCTCTAACTTGAGTAACTTGTGTTTTGATGCAAGATTAGACATCTCCATTATGTATTCCTTTATATTTCCTTTGCATTTATACTTCATAGAAATGAGTATAGCCAAAAAGTTACTCATCTTCACCTTTTCATTTTTGGCAAAGAATTTCTCAATTTGTTCAAGGAACTTCCTTGGGCTTTAACTCTCAAAAATAGAGCCCCAAAATGCTTCTAGAATTGAGCACTTCATGATCATAAGAAACATTCGGTTAAAACATTAGAACATTCAGTTAGAGCATTCTCATTTCTAAATTTAACCTCTTAAAGGTTTTCTAGAGTAGGAATGGGTTATTCTATTCGAAGTTCCAGATTCAAATCCATATAGCCAAAATGGTTTCCTTTTAGACTCTAAAATTTATCCTATTCACGATTGTGATACTATTTATTTGAGCAGAAACATTAACAACACTAGTAATAACAACTAAATAGAGAGTAAAAGAATAATGTATAAAAGAAAGAAGACATACAAATTATACAACAAGACATGTGTCGATAAATCACAAGATAGACTCATTACAAGATACTCACCACAAGAAGAAGAATAATAAAAAAAACTGTTATTTTAAAGGAGCATTATGATGCACTTTAATTGTTGTTACAAAAATTGCACTACGAATCCAATACCCACATCATGTGATTCGAATAGGGACAAGAAAAAAATGGAAATTCTTTATCCATAATAAAAAAAGCCAGAATTCTACCACACAATCGCAAACACAATACAGTATGGGGATTGCAAATATATCTTTATCATCCCTTTAATTTCCCAAAACAAAAAAAAAAGACTCAAACAATTGGGAAAAAAAGGCATTATAAGAATCATCAAATTTAAAGCCTAATAATCTAATAGTAATGGTAGCTTTAATACTACTTGTCGTAATTTTTTCATTTTTATAAATCTCACATGTTTCTATCACATTAAATCAAATGATCAAAGCTTCTAAATTTGAATAAATATCTGGATCCACAAAAATTAATTGGATAATGCAACAGAATCTTTGATAGTCATGAGCAATTGGTTTATGATTTTCCTTAACCAAATCGCTTTAGTTCCCTAAAGGACTTTCGTTTCTCTTATTGATAGGGAGAACAGAAACTGTTTTTTTATATTTGGTGTCTTGGAAACCATAAATATTCCTTATGTGTCACCCTATATAGGGTTATCATTATCTTCTTAATGAGTCAATATAAGTATCCACTCATTAAGTCAATATCACATCTTTTAAGAAGTTTACCATCTATTTAAATTAGACTACTTAATATTTAAATAAATAAATAGTTGATATAACTATACTTAAAATATTATGTCCAAATAATTAATAGAAATTATAAATTTCTAACTCATAGGAGATAAAAAAGTCGTGGTATCAACATAAATGTTAAGACTTGTCCCCGTTACTTAGCTTTTTTGGCTAAAGTGATACCAAATGGAGATACTCAGTTTTAAGTGTTCCCCACCCATTCGTGATGCATTCAACAAAGAAAAATTATGGGAGGCTATATTAGCACGCTTCCTCTCTATAAATAAGTATTGTCTTTCTTTAATCATTTATGATCTGATAAGTTTAACTTCTTTTATTCTTCATTACAATTAGGACACATTGACCTATTAAGTTATGATCATTCACCAATTGTGCTTCAACTCAAGCTTCTTGAGGAGGGTGACTTCTTGAGCGCTTCAGGGGGTATATCATCTTTGCAGGGTAATGAATTTTCTTGCTCTAAAGTTAGACAATTTCTCTTATTATTAATCTACAAGTTCATCGATAATGAATACTTAGTCACGGTCATATAGTAATTACAAATATCTGGTTGGTATATTCCTTGTAGTTTTATTATTTGTTATGAAATGCAATTAAACGATGTGTTGTACGGGCGCAAGAATGCACGGGATAAATGATCTTTAAATTGTCGTGAACTGGACATATTGTGCCTGACTATTGTACCTCGTAGATGATCTTTAAATTGGTGAACATCACACATAACATATTCTACATTAGGGAAATATTGTATACTAGTAATTTAAATGTGTATTATGTGTGATAAATGTTTATTTTATATAATTATAATTAAAATTTATAATAAACAAATATTTTTAATATATAAATTATATTTTAGATTTATAATTAACAATTTAAATTGTGATATAATATTATTTTTAATTATTAATAATTTCTTTTAAAAATCTTTAAAATTTAATTTATAGATTAAGATAAAAGAGAGTAAATTAAAATAGATAAATGGTTAAAAAAATCAACGATTAAGTATACAAATAAATATAAAAGGAGATAGTTTGAAATATTTGAGAGAGATTTTTTTGACAAGTTATGCTCGTAGTATGATGCATTGGCAAAAGAGAGAAAAGAGAGAATAATGAAAATCTCTAATTAAGAGAATGGAGAGAACGATATATCACTCTTCAAATTGTGTATTCTAATTTATAGTATAAGAATAAATTCACCCAATGAAAAGAACTTGTCTGTGAGTTTGTGATGTGTATTCTACCTTAGCAACATAGATTGAATCTTATGTTCATGCTTGACCTTGGCTTTTATTTACTTATTAATCAATTCAATAATATGATTGAGTATTCTCTTTCATGTAATGGCATATTTTTGTGTTTTAATGGGAAGGAGGATGAGTATTATTAATGTATTGCAAAGTTGACTAAAGAAGCCAACAATGTTGGTAATTTTAGGAAGTTGTACCGGTTAGCCATTCCGTCCAGGCCCTTCGCACGTATCCTTGGCCCAACAAGGGCTAGGAAGAAGAATGAACACCTAGTTAAGCGCACAAGTTTGTTGTTAGGCCGACCCCATGAGTCAATTTGCCCTTGAAGACCCATGACCTAGGAAGTAATGACTGGTAGAGTGGTTATTAGTTAGTTACTAATCGGTTATGAGATAACTTGACCAACAAGTAACCTCTTAGATGTTCCTTACGCATGTATAAATACTAGCCCCTTCTCTACGATGAAGGCTGATCGAGAAAACTGACCAAGAACAATTCAACTACATGTACTCATAGACAAAAACAGAGGTATTTTTAGCAATTTTTGTTGTGTTCAATGAAACGAGTTTCTAAATAAAATGTAAAGTGCACGTACGCGACAATAAAGAAGTGTCTGGAAGAAGAGCTTATCGTAAGTTTGTTTGAGCATATGAAAATAGCTCATAACTTTTATAAGTTCTTTTCAGCTTATAACTTCTTGGTGTAACTAATCAAAATAAGTTTTTTTAACTTGGTCCAATAAGTTTTATGATCAATTTTTTTTTACATAAACCTTCATATGATTATAAGAGCTTATTAAATAAGAAACTAAGCTACTACCCAAATGCACCAAAAAAAAATGTCGCTTCAAAAGACAATTATATATAAAAATGATTTAAAGTTATAACTAGAGTGTGAGCATAAAGCATGCAGTCATTCTAAAGGACCATGATGGTGGATTTATGCAATATTTTTATCAGAAACATGTGCTAGTTTCCTTGTTTCAGACTTTCAGTTGAATTTGTTTTTTAAATATTAATTGCAAGTGTGGAATCTATAATTGGTCTAAAGACTAACTCATGTTCTATTGGAGACTTGTAGTTTGATCTTCCAGTGACGTGGTCACACGGGAAGAAATATGGACTAAATCTGGAACAGTTGTTATTGTGGAGCAAGATACTTGCAAAATTTGCTGGCTTAGAATCAAAGGTGTGACACATAATTGTAGTTTCCTTCTTTGCCTCTCTGACTTAGTATTGTATAATTAATAATGATAACAGTTTCATTCCCTTGCTTCCGTGTATAGTCTATAAAAAAAGTTATTGCAAATATGTTTAACTAAAATAAATTGCATTCTAATTTTATTATTTTCATTTCTACTTGGAACTATGTTAGAATTATTCTTTTGAAGCAAGTAACTGAAAAATATAAATAAAAAGAAAATAAGATTTTGGTCTGGACCTGCCAACAAAGGAGCAAGGATTGAACCTAAGGGCTAAGGCCTTTTAGTCATGCTATTTCAATCCTAATATAGTCAACCCCATTCTCACAAGATTGTCTAAAAAAGATGAACCTTATGCTTTTCACTTCATTGTTGTGCAAGATTTTTAAGATTGTCTATTAGATAGCAACCTAAGAGAAGGTTCTTTTGATATGTTGTTACTTGAAAATATTAGCATTTGCTGAAAGAATTCACTTTAAATTAAAACATAATTATTATCTCAATTGTTTGGTTGTATAATTTTATTTTTTTAAAAAAACTCACATGACAAGGCGCCTAAATATTTACTCAGTGAGGTTGTCAAGTCAAAGTTTATGCTTCTTTGAAAATAATTTCAGTTTAAATCTGACTAAATTTTGATTTATGTTTTAGGGGACCATTGCAGTTGGAAAACATGTAGATATTTTAGTGATAGGCCCATTATGAAAGTATATGGAAGGAAAGGGAGGAAAGGGTCTGAAGGAATAAGAGGTAAGGAAAATGAAAATGGACCCAAGAAGCAAGGCCTGGTTGTAGGAATAGGAGAAAAGGAGAATGAAAATGAGCCCAAGAAGCAAGAGCTGATGGTGTATGAAAGAAAGAAGCGTGTAACAGCAACTCGGAGGGAAGTAGAAGAGAGAGAGGAGGGGCATAATTGTTACGATCCAATTACAAGATATAAGACTTGTATCCCACATTGGATAAATAAGATTCTAATGTAGGGTTTATAAAGGCTTTGAACTCTCCCGCTACATTAGCTGGATTTTGTGGTGTGGTTCTTATCAATTGGTATCAGAGCCTTTCACCATGTTTCTCAATTGTGCCGAGCAGAGCATGGTGGAATGTCAATGTCAACTCAGTTTAAACGCTACACCTACTACAATAGCTAGCTTTTGTGGTGGTGGAGGAGAGGATATGGGAATCATGCAGCCAGAGGAGGTAACTGAGGGGAGAGTTTTCTCGTTGGCCAGCTAAGAGAAGAAATAGGTCTTCTTCAGAAATTAGTCTTTTGTAATTGTTTCCTTGTAGCAAGGACTTACCCTCTGACTCAGTTGCTGAAAAAGAACAACTTTCATTGGGGGAAAGAGGTGATGGAAGCTTTCCAAGAGCTGAAGAGGGTGATGATTGAATTACCTATGTTGAGTATGCCAAATGTTAAGGTACCATTTGAGATAGAAACTGATGCATCTGGAGTAGGAATCAGGGCCGTGCTCATGCAGCAAGGGTGACCTTTGGCATTTATTAGTCAAGCTCTCTCCGATAGGTCTAGGATGAAATCTGTTTATGAGATGGAACTTATGGCCATTGGATTGCTGTACAAAAATGGAGACATTATTTGATGGAAGGACAGTTCATTATTAGGACATATCAGAAAAGCTTGAAGAATTTGATTTAACAAAGGATTTTAGAGGGGGAACAACAAAAATGGATGGCTAAACTATTGAGCTATGATTTTGAGATCCAATATAAGGAAGGGAAATATACCAAGGTGGCCGACGCACACTCTCGAGTGATGACATTAGGAGTTGTTTCCTTGGTGTTCAGTGGTGATTTATATGTTGTGGCAGCAGAGCTTATAACAGATCCTGCTCTCAATTCTATGTTTCAAGACTTGAAAAGAAATCCTGAATCACATCCAGCTTTTGTTATTTCAAAGGGCTATTTCTGGTATAAGGGAAGGTTGGTTTTGTCTACAAAGTTAGCACGAATATTAGGAATTCTAATAGAATTTCATGCATCTCCGTGGGGAGGACACTGAAGTGCACTTAGAAATTACAAGAGGGTGGCCAATGTGTATTATTGGAAAGGGATGAAGAAGGAAATTGAGAAGTTTGTGCAGGGTGAAGTATGTCATCAATACAAATATCAGATGTTGAAACCTGCTGGGCTGTTACAGCCAATCCCTATTCCTTGTCAGGTATGGGAAGAGCTAACTATGGATTTTAGGGGGCTTGCCTAAGTCCAAAGGGAAGGATGCAATAATGGTGGAAGTGGACAGGTTATCAAAGTCAGCCCATTTCATTCCTGTGTGCCATCCTTATTCAGCTAAGGATGTGGCAGGAGCATGTATAGCAGAAATTGTTTGTTTACATGGTTTTCCTAACTCAATAATTTCTGAGAGGAACAAAGCTTTCATGCGTAATTTTGGAGAGAAATGTTCAAATTAGCAGGGACACAGCTAAAATATAGCACTGCATACCACCCTCAGACAGATGGGCAAACGGACATGGTGAACCGCACTCTTGAAGCATATTTGAGATGCTTTGTGAATAACCAACCTAAACAGTGGCTCAAGTGGTTGGCATGGGTAGAATTTTGGTTCAATTCCTCTTATAATCATCCATCGGAATGACCCCTTTTAATGTCTTATATGGCTGATAGGCTCCTACTGTGGTTAAATATCAAGGGGAAGGAATGATATTAGAAGAAATTGATCAACTGCTCATTGAAAGGGATACCATTTTGGCAAAGTTGAAGGCCAACTTGTGCAGATCTCAAAATCAAATCAAAGTCCAACCAGATAAGAAGAGAAGGGAGGTGGAATTCCAACTAGGGGATGTTGAAAAGCCAATAAAAACGGCCACCGTTTTTATTGTCAATAAAACGACCACCGTTTTTTTCTTTTTAATTCTTCTTCCGTTACGCGTTTTCTCCTTCACTTACGCGGTTTCCTTCCCTTATATAAGGGGAGCGTAGGCAGTAGGAAAGATACACCACCGAGAGAAAAATAACAAAGAGTGTCCCAGCAGTGTGGGAGAAAATTCCCAAATTGTTTCCTTGTTCTTTTGTTGTAATTACTTTATTAGTAAATTACATTCTTTGCCACTGGGTAGTGTGTTTTTCTCATCTTTTATTTTAGTTGTGTGTTCTTATGCTATTATCTGAAACACAACAGTGGTATCAGAGCCGGTCGGTTGTGCTCCGCTGCTATAGTCACTAGAATAGTGTTGGAGAAAATTCTTAGTATGCTCTGTGGTTGCAGTTAATCTGATCTTCCACATCAGAAAAGAGTTATTCTTGTTACTGGAGTATGGTAGTGTGAACTTGTTCACGGTCTACCGTTAATCGTTCCATAGGCAATACTATTCATAAGTGAAGGTTGCATAAAGTCGGTTTAAAACCATGACAACGAAATATGAGATAGAGAAGTTCAATGGGAGTAATGTCTCATTGTGGAAATTAAAGATGAAGGCCATTCTGAGGAAAGACAATTGCATAGAGGCAATTGAAGGAAGAACCATGGCTCACACGGACCAGCGGTGGAAAGAAATCAATGACAATGCTATTGCAAATTTGCACTTAGCAATGGCGGATTCAGTTCTATCCAGTGTGGCAGAAAAGAATACAGCGAAGGAGATTTGGGATACCCTCATCAAACTATATGAGGTAAAATCACTTCACACAAGAATATTCTTGAAGAGAAAACTCTATACTCTTCGGATGAGTGAGTCCATATCAGTGACGGACCACATCAACCAATTGAACACCTTGTTTGCCCAATTATCAGCAGCAGATTTCAATATAGTTGAAAATGAACGTGCGGAGCTTCTACTTCAGAGTTTACCTGACTCGTATGATCAACTCATCATCAATATTACAAATAATAATATTGATGGGAAATTACACTTTGAGGACGTTCTTGGAGCTATTCTTGAAGAAGAATCCAGAAGGATGAGCAAAGTGGAAAGTTCCAAACAAGCAGAAGCTTTAACAATGATGAGAGGAAGATCAACGGAACGTGGCTCAAGTGGGAGTCAAAATCATTATAGGTCAAACTCTCGAAGCAAGAAGAATTTCAAATGCTACTATTGTGGCAAGAAAGGGCACACGAAGAAAAAGAGTGTTGGAAGAGGAAGAATGAACAAAAGAACTCTGAAGAATCATCTTCACAAGGTAATGTTGCAAATACCTTAGAAGATGGAGACATTCTGGTGAGTGATACAGTAATGAGTCCTAATAGTAAAAGGGAGTTTCATGATAAATGGATAGTGGATTCAGGTGCAACTTGGCACATGACTCCGCATCGAGATTGGTTTCACACTTATGAGCCTATCTCAGGTGGATCCGTGTTCATGGGAAACAACCATGCCTTGGAGATTGCTGGAGTAGGTACTGTCAAAATAAAAATGTATGATGGTACTGTTCGCACAATTCAAGGGGTACGACATGTGAAGGACTTGAAGAAGAATCTACTGTCCATAGGGCAATTAGATGATCTCGGATGTAAGATCCATGTTGAAGATGAAATCTTAAAGGTGGTGAGGGGGAACTTGGTAGTCATGAAGGCTAAGAAGATCTTGGCAAATTTGTATATGCTGGCTGGAGATACGTTGTAAGAAGCGAATGCATCAGTTGCAGCACCAAGTCATGTGGCATTGCAGACTTGGTCATATGTCAGAATGTGGTCTGAAAATTCTTGCGGAACGTAATCTCTTACCCGGGCTTAAAGAAGTAAGTTTACCCTTCTGTGAACACTGTGTGATAAGTAAGCAACACAAATTGAAGTTTGCTAAGACGACTACCAGGAGTAAACACAAATTAGACTTGATTCATTCAGATGTGTGGGAATCACCGGTATTATCCCTAGGAGGAGCAAAATATTTTGTATCGTTTATCGATGATTACTCCAGGAGATTGTGGGTGTACCCTATCAAAACGAAGTCAAGTGTATTTTCTCAGTTCAAGGAATTCAAAGCACAAGTAGAACTTGAGACTGGGAGGAAAATTAAGTGCTTGAGGACAGATAACGGAGGAGAATATGTAGATGGAGAATTTTTAGCATTCTGCAAGCAAGAGGGTATTGTCAGACAATTTTCTGTCCCACATACACCTCAGCAGAATGGTGTAGCAGAGCGGATGAATAGAACTCTCCTGGAAAGAACAAGAGCTATGTTGCAAACAGCAGGAGTGGCCAAGTCTTTCTGGGCAGAAGCAGTAAAAACTGCCTGTTATGTAATAAATCGATCTCCATCAACAGCAATTGGTTTGAGTACACCAATGGAGGTGTGGAATGGTAAACCGGCTGATTATTCATCCTTACGGGTTTTTGGCTGTCCTGTGTACGTAATGTACAACTCACAAGAAAGAACAAAGCTGGATCCAAAATCCAGGAAATATATCTTCTTGGGCTATGCTGACAATGTGAAGGGGTATCGCTTGTGGGATCCCACTGCCCACAAGGTTATTGTTAGCAGGAATGTAGTCTTTGCAGAAAATGAACTGCAAAATGAGCAGACAAATAACAGCTTGATAGAGGACAAGGTTACAGTGCCAATTGAGAAGAAGACTTCAGAAGTTTCCTCTGAGTTAGAAGGGCAGCATGAAGAACAGGAGCCAAATGAGGTTGGCAATGGAGAACTCCGACGATCAACACGAGAAAGGAGCAAACCATCTTGGCATTCAAAATATGTGATGACTAGTCATGATGCGTATTGTCTTCTAAATGAAGAAGGAGAACCTTCAACTTTTCAGGAGGCTGTGAGTGGTTCAGATGCTTCTCTTTGGATGACTGCAATGCAGGAAGAAATTGAGGCTCTTCACGAAAACAAGACATGGAATCTTGTGGAACTTCCAAAGGGTCGGAAAAGCCATCGGCTGTAAATGGGTCTATAAGATCAAGCGAGATGGCAATGATCAAGTGGAAAGATATCGTGCTAGATTGGTACTAAAGGGATATGCTCAAAAGAAGGTATTGACTTCAATGAGATATTCTCACCAGTTGTCGATGATGACAATCAGAATTGTTCTAGCTATGTGTGCTGTATTTGATTTACATCTTGAGCAATTAGATGTAAAGACTGCTTTTCTTCATGGAGAACTTGAAGAGGAAATTTATATGCTCCAACCGGAAGGCTTTAAAACACAAGAAAACTTAGTTTGCAGGTTGACCAAATCTCTGTACGGTCTAAAGCAGGCGCCCAGGTGTTGGTACAAGAGATTTGATTCCTTCATTATTAGCCTTGGTTACAATAGACTGAGCTCAGACCATTGTACTTATTACAATAGGTTTGGTAATACTGATTTTGTTATTCTGCTATTGTATGTGGATGACATGTTGGTGGTAGGCCCCAACAAAGATCAAATCCAAGAATTAAAGGCACAATTGGCTAAGGAATTTGATATGAAGGATTTGGGACCTGCAAACAAGATTTTAGGGATGCAAATTTACCGAGACAGAAAAGATAGGAAGGTTTGGCTTTCTCAGAAGAATTACTTACTGAAAATCTTGTGGCGCTTCAACATGCAAGATTGTAAGCCAATTTCTACCCCTCTTCCTACTAACTTCAAGTTATCCTCCAAGATGAGCCCTAGCAGTGAAGAAGAGAGGATGGAGATGTCTCGAGTACCGTATGCATCAGCGGTGGGAAGCCTTATGTATGCCATGATTTGTACAAGACCAGACTTTGCACAAGCAGTGGGAGTGGTTAGTAAATTCATGGGAAATCCTGGTGGAGAACATTGGAATGCTATTAAGAGGATCCTTAGATATATCAAAGGGACCTCAGGTGTTGCTTTATGTTACGGAGGATCAGAACTACTTGTCAGAGGTTATGTCGATTCAGATTTTGCAGGTGATGTGGATAAAAGAAAATCTACTACTGGCTATGTATTTACAATTGCAGGAGGGGCAGTAAGTTGGTTATCCAAGTTACAGGATGTTATAGCTCTGTCTACTACAGAAGCTGAGTACATGGCAGCCACCCAGGCATGTAAGGAAGCTATTTGGATTAAAAGGTAATGGAGGAACTCGGGCACAAGCAGCAACAAATTGTTGTGTATTGTGACAGTCAGAGTGCCTTACACATTGCAAGGAATCCAGCCTTTCATTCCAGGACAAAGCACATAGCCATAAGATATCACTTTGTTCGAGAAGTGGTGGAAGAAGGAAGTGTGGATATGCAAAAGATTCACACTGATGAGAACCTAGCAGATGTTATGACAAAGCCAGTTAGCATTGACAAGTTCGCATGGAGTCGATCCTACTGTGGCCTATCGGAAAAGTAAGCTACATGTATGGCAAAGGATAAAGAATAAAGGTGTGAAGATTTGATTAATCTAATCAAAATCTTCAAGTGGGAGATTGTTGAAAAGCCAATAAAAACGGCCACCGTTTTTATTGTCAATAAAACGGCCACCGTTTTTATTGTCAATAAAACGGCCACCGTTTTTTCTTTTAATTCTTCTTCCGTTACGCGTTTTCTCCTTCACTTACGCGGTTTCCTTCCCTTATATAAGGGGAGCGTAGGCAGTAGGAAAGATACACCACCGAGAGAAAAATAACAAAGAGTGTCCCAGCAGTGTGGGAGAAAATTCCCAAATTGTTTCCTTGTTCTTTTGTTGTAATTACTTTATTAGTAAATTACATTCTTTGCCACTGGGTAGTGTGTTTTTCTCATCTTTTATTTTAGTTGTGTGTTCTTATGCTATTATCTGATACACAACAGGGGATTTGGTTTATTTGAAGGCAGAACCCTATAAACTGAAGTCCTTGGCTTGTAGACCTAATGAAAAGTTAAGCCCCAGATTTTACAGACCCTTTGAGGTCAAGGAGAAGGTAGCATACAGATTATTCCTACCTGACACGGCAAGGATACACCGGGTGTTTCATGTTTCTCAACTCAAGGGGGCTGTTTCTGCTAATATTTCATGTCAATAGCCACCTTCTTTCTGCAATGAAGAGTGGAAATTGCAAGTGGAACCACTGGAAGTATTGGGTGGAGAAGACTAATTAATGGGATAGAACAAGTGTTGGGTCAAGTTGAAAGGGTTACCGGAGTGTGAAAATACATTGGAGGACAGCATGGTGTTGAACAAGGTGTTTCCAAAGGTGGAAGTGATGGGAAGGGGGGTATATTTGGTTGTGTTTTGTGAGTTCTGAAGGTGTTTTCAAGTTACCAAAGAAAAAGATATATTTGGTTGTTTTTTGTGAGTCACATATGTAACAAACCTGTATGTTATTCAGAATCCCTCTGCTTATATGGGAAGAAGGTTATCCGAAAAAGTTTTGTACACTTTTCTTAGAAGAAACCTTGTGTTTAAGAAAGCAAAGCATGCTCCCGCAACCTGTGGTTGTCCAATTCTAGCCAAATGAATTGATTACCATAACTTCCCATACTCATCTCAAATTCATTTGTTTCTGAGTTCTTGATGCATATTATGATCCTTATTCATGTTGTGAACATGTTTCCATCAGATGCTAGTTTTATTGGGGCATAAATAAGAGATGGAAGTAGCTGCTGGCTTCCGCCGTTGAAATAGGATTCTCCTTTCCACAGATTAGGGCATTAGCATGTATTGTTGCAATTTGGATTTTGGAGAATAACATAATATTATAATTTTACAAATTCTAAGTTTCTGTGTTCACATATCATTCATTGCAGGGAAATAATATGCATGTTTTCTTGCATAGAAACATCATGTTAACATATAATCTCGTTAAATTTTAAGGTAATATAAATAGAGAAATAGAAGAAACTGAAACCTTTCATCTGCAAGTAAATTCTTCATTCAGTACATGGAGAGAGAAAAACGAAAACAAAAACGAGTTACCAGGCCGAAAAAAATGACAAGCAACATCAGGATATTAGAAGAAATCATTTGTGGATCAATTGGTGTGTTGCGTACCATATAATGATACAAAGTTGAATAGAGCCCGAGAAACGTTAGTTGGCTAAGAATTGTGAATATATAGTCTAAAATCAATTCTTATTTTAGTTTAGTATTTTTTTATGACCAGCATTAAATTTTATTTTGAAACATTTTGTTTTTGAAATAGTGCCTTATTGAGTGAGAAAGGGGAACAAAGAGCAATAACTCTTTGTGGCTCCTATTCGTTGAGCGAGGGTATTGTCTCGTTGTGCAGAAGGTGAGTGCAAGACCTTAGAGTCCTAACTTGCTAAGCGAGAGGTTACCTTTTTGAGCAAAAGTGTACAATAGTGAGTGGGGACCTTTTTAGGTGTGTTTGTGGAGCGAGTGAGGAGTTTCATTGGGCGAATAGAGTGGTTCACTAGACGAGAGTGCATATAAAGCTCCCTAGCTATGATTCGCTGAGCGAGAGCTAAAGTTAATGACTAGAATCCCTATATGTGTAGACTAGAGTTATGTGTTCTCTTATGAGTTGTATTCTTATATTCATGGTCTCTATTACTATGTATAGTTGATTGGGACATAACTGTTATTGCATTAAGAGATGAGCATGAGAAATGATATCAGAAAAGGAGTAAACATGGATGAGTGGTTATCGAATGAGCTTCCTAGGCCAATATTTGGCAGGAAAGAAACTTAAATGACCCTTGTTAGGGAAGTAACTTAGGCCTATGTGTGGGCAAGGATGGTGCTTACCCATATCATTCATTGCAGGGAAATAATATTCATGTTTTCAAAGGATTTTGGAGAATAACATAATATTATAATTTTACAAATTCTAAGTTTCTGTCTTCACACATCATTCATTGCAGGGAAATAATATGCATGTTTTCTTGCATAGAAACATCATGTTAACATATAATCCCGTTAAATTTTAAGGTAATATAAATAGAGAAATAGAAGAAACTGAAACCTTTCATCTATTTCTAATCTTGCAAGTAAATTCTTCATTCAGTACATGGAGAGAGAAAAACGAAAACAAAAACGAGTCACCAGGCTGAAAAAAATAACAAGCAACATCAGGATATTAGAAGAAATCATTTGTAGATCAATTGGTGTGTTGCGTACCATATAATGATACAAAGTTGAGTAGAGACCGAGAAACGTTGGTTGGCTAAGAATTGTGAATATATAGTCTAAAATCAATTCTTATTTTAGTTTCGTATTTTTTTTATGACCAACATTAAATTTTATTTTGAAACATTTTGTTTTTGAAATAGTATTCTCTCTTACTCTCATCAATCATATTTGCTTTCAGAAAGATATATTCAATTTGAAATTTTCAAATTTTGAGTTAAACTAGGGTCATTTTACATTAGTAGGTTGAGTGTAAGATTGTGTTCACTTATAAACTATTAACAAACACATTTATATCAAGAAATAATTTTATTATGTAAATACTATTCATTAAAAATGAAAAAGAATTGTACTGATGTTTTCAATTCATTTTATTTCTAAACAATGGGTCAATGTTCAATTTCATAGTACATTTGATAGAGATAATCATCATGATTTTTTGTCCTATAAAATTGATAGACAAAAAATATCCTAAAAATTTTTAAGTTATAGATCATAGGCTTGGCAATCCATGTGAGTAGGTGCTTGGATGAGGAGGAAGATCGTCACAAGCAAATGTCCTTTGTTAGTTAGTTGACTGAACTTGTATACATTTAAAAATCTCCATTTAACTCATTTATAATATCACTAAAATCGATCTTATCATCCAACTCAAAAAGTTCTGTTCCTTTTGTCTCTTCAACGTTTTCTTCGTAATCATAGTCAATTGCCTTCATGAACTTAGCAAATAGTGAATCTTCATTTTTCTTTTCAAAGTCGGTTACTTCTGTGTTGACACCAGCATCTCCATTATCCAACTCATGGTTATATGTTTGTTGTATGTTTCCTAACCATTAAAACCAAAGTTAGTTTCAATATTTTAAGTTTTAACACGAAGCAGAAAGCTAGAATAGAAATAGTTATTACCGAAATTGGGAGAAGTTGAATCTATTGGTGATGGAAATGACATTGTCTTCTCGAATTGCATTTCTTTTGGCTTCAAATGCATTTCAAAATCCTCATCTAGTTTGCCTATAATATCTTTAGAAGTGCTCTTATCATCCAACCCACAAGATTGTATTCTTTCCATCTTTTCAACATTTTCTTCACAATCATAGTCAATTGCCTTCATGAACTCAGCAAATAGTGAATCTTCATTTTTCATTTCATAGTCTATTACTTCTATGTTGACACCAAAATCTCCATTATCCAACACATGGTTAGATGTTTGTGGTATGTTTCCTGACCATTAAAACTAGAGTTAGTTTCATTATTTTAAGTTTTAACACAAACCAAAAAGAATAGAAAATAGTTGTTACCGAAACTTGGAGAAGTTGAATAATCTATTGGAGATGGAAATGACATTATCTTCTCAAATTGCATTTCTTCTGGCTTCAAATGCATTTCAGTATCCTTGTCTAGTTCACCTCTAATATCATTACAAGTGATCTTATCATCCAATCCACAAGATTGTATTCCTCATGTCTTTTCAACATTTTTTTCATAATTACAGTAAACTGCCTTTAGATACACATCAAGTAAAAGATCTTGATACTCCGATCTAGAATCTGTTACGTCTATGTTAATATATGGTTGTGTGTTTCCTAATCATTGAGGACAAGGTTAGTTTCATTGTATTTTAAGTTTTAACCTGAAGTAGAAATAATGGAAATGGTTTTTACCTGAGCTCGGTGAAGTTAAATCTATTAGAGGTGGTAAGGGCATTGTCTTGTCAAATTGCTGATTTTGGATTGCTCGTTGATTACTAATTGAATTGATTTGCAATGTCCCACGTTGGTTCCCTTGACACAATAAAGGACCTTAATACAGGTTAGTATTATTGATTCTAGTGTAAAGTTGTGAGATTTCGTAAAAATCATAAAGAAAAGAATGCATAAAAATAGTTTTTTAGTTATTACCTGAGCTCAACGAAGGGAATGACATTGTCTTGCTTGCAAATTGTTGATCCGATACTAGTTGTTGGGGTAAAATCAGAGATGTAGATGGTTGATTACTAATTGAATTAATTTCCAACGTCCGACGTAGACCTCCTTGATATGATAAAGGACCTAAATAAAGGTTAATTTCATTGTGTTTTAGTGTAAAGATTGTGAGCTATCATAAAAATTATATATTAGTTATTACCTAAGCTTGGTGTTCTAAGTGGTAATGGCATTGTCTTGACAAATTGTTCTTGATCTGAGACTGCTTGTTGGGGTAGAATCAAAGATGAAGATGATTGATTACTAATTGAATTGATTTGAAACGTTCTATTTACACCTCCTTGATATGATAAAAGACCTAAACAAAGGTTAATTTAATTGTGTTTTAGTGTAAAGATTGTGAATTCTCATAAAAATTTTAAAGCAAAGAATGTATGAAAATGGTTATTAGTTATTACTTAAGCTTGGTGTTGGAAGTGGTAATGGCATTGTCTTGGCAAATTGTTGATCTGAGACTACTTCTTGTGGTAAAATCATATACCGAAGTTGGTGATTGTTGGTTTGCAACATCCCACTCCTGCGTACACTTCCTTGAAATGACAAAGAGTTTGAGTAAACATTAGTTTCATTATGTTTTAATGTAAATTATTGTCACTTCTTATAAAAAATATAAGAAAAATATAAATGAATATTATCTAATAATCTAAGTAAACTTGAATATATTGGATATGGTAGCAACATTATCCTACCAAATTGTCGATGTAATCCTTGCTGAGATGAAGTAAAATATGGAGACAGGTGATTACTGGTTGCATTGGCATATGGCATTCCATATAGACTCCCTTCAAATGAAAGACCTGAACCAAAATATGGAGAAATCAAACTTGGAAAAGGTCGTTGGCTCAGTGTCTTTAACCATTCATCACTTTGTAAGAGCCTCTCATAGTTTATGTCAAGAACTCCAAATTTAAACTCAACGTAGTGCCTCCTATTAAAAAGAAATATATAGTTAGGAATAATAATACACTCAAATTATTTTTTTGTTTATCTTTTTATGATTATCACTTTACCATATAAAAAAAATTAAGTATTTTTTGCTATTATATCTTTCGCTGTTTATTTGGAGAGAGAATATAAAAAAAAAAAATAATTAATATAAAAGATAAGAATTATAGTAGGTTCCTAAATTAAAATTCAAGATTGGCAACAACAAAAAAAAAATGTTGGCCCTATTTATAATTAGGTTCTAAACTAAAAAATTTCAAGACTCAATTGCAAAACTTTCGGAATATAAAAATAATCTAATTATCGTTATTTCATTTAGGAACTTAATTAAAAATATTTAAGAATTTAGTAATATATTAAACCAATAAAAATGGTATAATACTTTTTATAAAATTTAAAATATTAATCAAATTATTTAATTTTATACCAAAATTTTAAACATAAAATAAAATAAGACAAAAAAAATGTATATATTCTTACCGGTATAACAAAGCTTGACCTTGAGTAAAGTCTTCTGATGGTACCCATGAAGTACGACGTCCTCGCCCATGGCCTTGATTAATAACCTCCCGATAGAATGTTGGTGGCTTCTCTAGCTGGGAAAGAAAAAGTTGTGGTCAACATGATGAAATGCACGTAATTATTTTAATTTATAGGAAAACCACACAGAATAATAATAAAAAATAATACAACCTCAATTTCAAGAATTCCAGTCTTGTTTTCTTCCAGAGTTGCTCGCATAGCCAAAATGTTGTGCCACTCTATTTCAATTTTATACTTCACTAATTCATCTTTATCTAATATCTCCCACATAAGTTTCCTCCTTGCATAGTAACACCGGGCTTCCAAGTCCATTTCATGTATAGCCACAAACTACACATATATATATACATTGTATCAATTATTATATATTTAATCTCATGGTGAAAATTCTTATTTTATCTGCTCCTCATTTTCAAATTTTAAATTTCTATACCTATTATCATTTTTAATCTATCATCTTTTATTTTCATGTTTTATGGTACCTTAAATTCACCTATCTTCAGAAAATGCGCCGCCGAAAATTTCTTGATTGTTGGTGAACTATTGATATAATCCTTAGATCGAACATTAAACTACACAATATTACCAAAAAAAAAATTATATATTAAAAAAATGAAATCTTCTATTAATTAAAAATAATATCAGAATAAAATATATAAGTGGAAGAAAATTTTCACTTTAAAAATTATTTTATAAAATTGATTTAAATATAAATCTAAATTATAAAATAATATTTATGAAAGAGTATATTTACGTATGGAGCATGCATGTGGATAGACGATTAAAAAGAAACACTTTAAGTGAAGCGTAAGTCACTATAGTGGATATGGTTTTCAATGGCCAGCAACTCCCAGGTGATAGACATATGTGACAAGGCCAGTTGAGATATACATTGTTCACATATGGAGAAATTCTTGGGTTATTATGGAGAAATTCTTGGGTTATTTTTGGGTTCCCAGCTATGTGGACAAAAGTCTAATACTCTCAAGCCCGCTAGGTCTCTCTTTAGGGTTTAAGGCTTTCTTTATAAGAGGAAAATGGGTTAGATTTGGAGATAGAGAGAGAATGAATTCTTCATAGAGTGAGAGAGACAAAAGAGATTGATACTCTTAATTAATCATAGTGGATTGATTTCTTTAATTTGAACGACCTGTGATTTTTACTTCTCATGTTGAGGGGTCTTTTCCACGTTAAAAATATTGGTTTCTCTCTTGTGTGATTCTTCTCATTATTACTTTATTCTGATTTATTACAACCTTTCCATCATCAAAATGGTGACTTTCCCCATAAAAACACGTATAAGAAAAAGACAACAAAGTAATTAACAATTCATTAAAAACAAAGGAGACGAACCATTTTTCTAGCTGCATTTTGTGAATGTGTAGAAGAAATGCCATAAGCAAACGCTCTGTCACTGGCCATCACAGAGAGATGGATATTGGAAAGCTTGGTCCAAATATGTAAAATTCGTTTAGGTCGGCTGCTAGCTATATATAGCGTAAGGAACTTGGAATGGCATCCCGATAAATTTATGTTATAGAAAATTTTTATTAAAATAACAAAATTAAATTTTTTCCCTCCAAGTAATCATTTTATATATTTTATTTTTTTAAATTCAAATTATAAACTACTTATTATAATGAAAATCACATTTTCATTTTTCACCAAAAGCTCACTTATTTAAATTTCGAATTTTTTTAATTTTTAAAATTATTTTATGTACCAATGATGAACCTTAAAAATTTTGGATAAAAAATAATAATTTTAACTTTTAGATAATTAAATAACACATATTTAAAAATAAAAAGTAGAATTGAATTAAATATATATAATTAAACAAATGTTTAAATATACTTTTAGATATTGGTGGAGCAAATTTTTAGTACTAAAATAAAAATGACATACATAATTGTATACCTTGTTAATAATATAATAATAAAATGAAAAAGTATTGGGTGCACGTCTGCAGGAGCGCCGTGGCGGAGCTCGAGGAGTGCGGGTGCGGAGAAGGAGGAAGGATTGGCTGGAAGGGAGCACTACAGGCAGACGAGTGGGGAGTGGTTTGAGAAAGAGAAGAAAAGAGAAGAGAAGAGAAGAGAAGAGAAGAGAAGAGTATTTGGATGAATTAAAGGCAGCAACTTTATGAAGAATGTGGGAAAGAAAGCCACTGAGCGGCTTCTCGGTGTTGGTGGCTATGGTGAAGTGTACAAGGGCATTCTTTAAGATGGAATTAATGTGGCTGTTAAGTGTGCCAAGCTTGGAAACCCCAAGTCACTCACCAAATCCTCAATGAGCTTGTTGGTGTTGCATTGAAACCCTAATTTGAAAATTGAATTGTCCAAGTGAAGAATACTCATGCTTAGGTGGGAGCATTTCAGAAGCAACGAAACCAGATCTTGTTACATTTGTTATGGATAGCACTATTGGTCAGTCTGCTTTTGATCAAGCCCAAGCATTTAAACAGAGTGTTGCAGTTGGAGCTGTAATTGTTTCCAAAATGGATGGTCATGTAATACAGCACCAAGAGTCCTGTCATATTCATTGGAGCAAGAGGAGACTTATTATGGATGAGTAAGAGAAAGTGTCCACAACACCACAGTGAGGTATGTACATATTTACATACCTGTTTATGTGTTTCTAAGTGAAAACCAAATCTTACCTTAAAAATAAAAATAAAATTAAGGTGCAGTGGATAGGTTAGAAAAATAAAAATACATTGATGTTAGTCCAAAAGAGATAAAATTCATTAGTAATTGTAGTAAATTATGGAGTTAGAGTCCATTCCTTTGGAGATGGTTGGATATGAGGCTAAGTGGCTAAAAAACTTAGTAAATATTCCTTTGGAATATATAATTAAGAAATAATATAGTAAAACAATTGCTTAATTAAAAGATAGAAATATTTTATGTATGAGAAGTCAATAATGGTATCCGCCGATCCTCAAAAACTTAAACCCGTAGGGAAGGTATTATTATATAAAACATCGAGGGGAATGAGACCTAAGCTGCTTGAAATCAAACGAGTAATGGTAACCCAACCTTTGTGATTAGAGATCCCATGAAGAAAATTCAATGGGTAAGAACAAGTCACTTGTCAATTCTGTTGGCACTAAAATTAATTTTAATAAATTTTTATTTTTAGTCTCTTCCTATGATGTGAGAAAGTGTTAGATATTGCATTAATGAGATGTTAAATTTTATATTAAAACTTTATGTGATAGTGAGAAAGCTTTACAACTTATAAGTTTTTAGTGATTTTCATATCTCTTGTGGGTGGTGTATGATTTGCAACATGCACTTGATGAAATCACTTGTATGAGTTAAATGGGGTTGCTTGTATGAGATCTTGGCGAGATCTCTAGAGCACTCGTGAAATCACCTGTATGAGTGTTAAGTGGGGTTGCTTGTATGAGATCTTGGCGAGATCTCTAGAGCACTCATGAATACCGGGAACGCGCATGACCTATTTGCACGCACAACAACGATAACAACAAAGATTGTGGGGTGTAATGTGATTGGTAGACTACTAACACACTGTGTGTCAAGTGTTCTTGGTTCAATAGCATAACTACACCAACCACACTGTGTGTTAAGTGTTATTAGTCTAGGTCTTGGTTCAATAGCATAGCTACGCTAGGTTCAATGCATTACATCCCATGTGATGATAAACCCAGGAGTTTTCTTCTTTTAAAAGGAAGAAAGTTTTAATCTTTTGAAATATGTGGGGTATTGTTGTATTTGTTTGATATTTCAAAATATTAAACCTTTTCTATTTAATTAAATGTAGAAAATCATTTTTAACTAACTTTTAAAATCCTTTTGACTAGGTTTTGCTGACTTGGTCTCACCCTATCTTTAAACTTAGTCTTGTGGACTTGATTTTTTAGACTAAGTCTCACCTTATCCTTTTGACTTAGTTTGAAGCGGTGATTATGGACAATTATTACAACAACCCTAGCATTAATTCATTAGTTGTGAACTAAAGACCACATTTTCTTTGGATCATTTGTTGTTTCAAATTTCAATTGTACAAGTAAAACTTTCACTAGGCTATCATTATGTACATGTGTTGATTTTTTATTTGTGGACCAATAACAGTGGAGATAAAAGAAGGGAAAATAATATATGTCATCGAGGGTTATGATGTGCAGGGGAAGTCTAAGCAAGAAAAGAAGTAATTGATTATGGAGTTGTTGTTGTGATGCCTAGCTTGATTGATGAGTACGATGTGAAAATAATCTTCTTATCGTTTATTTCTGTCACTGTTCTGTGTATGTATGTTCTAAAATTAAATACATCAATATTGGAAAGTGTAACAGTAATTTTCAGTATGTAATAATTTATGAGGGAGAAAGTAGGAATGACACTCAATGAAGAAAATATAGTAAAATTGGTTTGGTCACGTGAGAAGAAGATCAACAGAAGCAGTGGTGAAGAGTTAATTCAATGGAGGAAAGCCTAATAATTATAGCTAAAGAGCGAGTGAGAAACCAAGAATGATTCCTAGTTATAAACTATGAATTCGTTTGATTAATCTTATTCATAAATACTTATAAAAAGATAAAATAGGAAGGAAAACTGAAATAAGTTTTCTCATAAGCTAAAATTAGCTTTGGTATAAGTTAAAAATTAGTTTTTGGAGAAGTTACTATAAGATAACTTCTACAAATTAACTTATGCATAAACTAATTTTAGCTCTTAGAGAAATTTATTTAATTTTTTCTTCCTATTTTATCCTCCTATAAATGCTTATAGACAAGTTTATCCAAACAAATTCTATTAAAAAGATTTATGTCTAAAATGGTCGATTTGAAGACTTAGCTTTTGATAGAACACATTGACATTGTTTGATCCATATCCTCACCTTATTGTAATTTACTCCCTCGTATCTCGAATATAAGCAAAACAAATCTTATGATTGTTGGTATTAAATATACGTAAATCTCAATTAATTTTACATTACTTAAGGAAGATATTAAATTTACATTAATTAATTTTTTTTTTTTATATATCCAAAACCGGAGGGAGTAAAATATTAATATTACAGTGGAAATTTGATTGTAATACATTTTTCTTCATCGAGTTTTGCCTCATAAATCTTGGTAGCAGTTGTTATAAGTAAAATTCATTTGGAATGATTAGATTGCTGCATATGAAGCATTATAAAAGTAGCAGGCTTGCAAAAAAGATTATATGTAAATATAGGAACTGAAAAGAGGATTTACTTCCTGCCAAAATAAGTTCTTTCATCTCAATTATTATTATCGCTAATTTTTTATGCTGGTGGTGGTATGCAGATGTTCATCCTCTATTGATCTACAGCTTTCCATCATTAGTAGTAATAGTATACCTTAGAAATTGATACGATATGTTAGGGGACATCTTAATATTTTTTTCCTCTGTTTCTTATAGTTAAATAAACAAAATATATTGAACTGAGTGGTGTACATAATATAATTTGTAATCTCCCTTTTATAGGGTAAACATCTAAGCCTAAAAAAAGGAAATAAGGAAATTATATCAAGGAAATAAGGAAACTATATCAAGAAAATACAGAGCAAGTAAAAGTCATATCAGAAAAAGATACAGGAAATCAGTAATATATTTAACACCCCCCCTCAGGCTGGAGCATATAAATTATATGCTCCAAGCTTGGAACATATAACTTGTATCTGTGGTCCCCTTAAAGACTTAGTGAAAATGTCAGCAAGTTGATTACTTGAGTTGACAAATTCTGTACTTATTTCTTTGGCTAGCAACTTCTCCCGTATAAAGTGACAGTCAATCTCAATGTGTTTGGTTCTCTCATGAAATACAAGATTAGAAGCAATGTGAAGAGCCGCTTGATTATCACAATACAATTTCATTGGTTGGACATCAGTGAATTTCAATTCTTGAATAAGTTGTTTTACCCATATCAATTCACAAGTGGCTGAAGCCATAGCCCGATATTCTCCTTCAAAGACTAGAACGAGCAACAGTATTTTGCTTCTTACTTTTCCAAGAGACCACATTTCCAATAGATATGCAAAAACTTGTAGTAGATCGTCTATCAATGGGAGATCCTGCCCAATCGGCATCACAATAACATGATATATGGGTGTTTTCCTTATCCTTATATAGCAAACCCTGTTCCAGTGTCTCCTTGATATATTTAAGAATACGGAGGACTGCTGTCCAATGATCAAAGCAAGGTGCCTGCATAAACTGACTTACAACTCCCACTGCAAAGGAGATATCAGGTCTAGTAATAGTGAGGTAAATGAGTTTACCCACTAGTCTTCTATACCTCTTTGGATCAGAATAAGGTTCACCATGTTTTACCATTAGTTTCATATTTGGATCCATGGGACTATCAACTGGCCTGCAATTACTCATACTAGTCTCTTGTAAGATATCAAGAGCATATTTTCTCTGAGAGATAACAATGTCTTCCTTGAATTGAGCGACCTCTATGCCAAGAAAGTACTTCAGGTGACCAAGATCTTTGGTCTGGAAGTGGCTGAATAAGTACTGCTTTAACTGGGAAATTTTGATATCATCATTTCCTGTTATGACAATATCATCCACATATACAACCAGGTACACACATTTAGCAGAAGAGGAATGACAATAAAATATAGAGTGATCTACTTCACTTCTTGTCATCCCAAAGTTTTGAACAACTTGGCTAAACTTTCCAAACCAAGCTCTCGGGGACTGTTTAAGTCCATACAAGGATCTACGAAGCTTGCATACTAACCGAGACTCCCCCTAAGCAACAAAACCAGGAGGTTGCTCCATGTATATTTCTTCATCCAAGTCACCATGTAGAAAAGCATTTTTGATGTCTAATTGATGAAGAGGCCAGTGACGAATAGCAGCCATTGCAAGTAAGAGGCGGATAGTAGTGATTTTAGTCACATGAGAGAAAGTATCTCCATAATCAAGACCATATACTTGAGTATACCCTTTTGCCACCAATCGGGCTTTGAGGCAATCAACTGTGCCGTTAGGTGCGACTTTAATAGCAAATACCCACCTACAACCAATTGTCTTCTTACCTGAGGGAAGAGGAACTAACTCCCAAGTACCACTTTGTTCCAACGCCTGCATTTCGACTATCATGGCTTGTCACCATCTAGGATGATTAAGTGCTTCATAGACAGATTTAGGAATAGTAATGGACGAGACAGAGGAAACAAAAGAAAAATACGAAGGAGATAAACGATGATAACTAAGGTAAATAGGATGAGGATTACGAGTGGAGCGAATACCTTTCCGAAGAGCAATGGGCCAACCAATGTTAGAATCATGGGAAGGTGAGGATGGAAGAGGATCCGGTGTGGGGTCAGTTGAGGGTAAAGGACATGAATCAAGTAAATCTTCACATACTGGGTTACCCATCTTTTGTGTTCTGCTTTGACATGTAGACATTGAAGGAGGAGATAGTTCAACTTGAGAATGAAGAGAAGAGGAAGGTTGGAGTATGTCTTGATTATGTGTTTCAAGGGATGACGACTCTGGTGGACTAAGATATGGAATTGGTAGTGTCTGTTGGATAGAACCACAATCATCTTTGGTGAAGAACATAGTTTCCTCAAAGAATGTAACATCAGCTGATATATAGTGTCTTTTTGTAGATGGAGAGTAACATCTGTACCCTTTTTGAAGACGAGGATATTCAAGGAACACACATTTGATTGCTCTTGCAGAGAGAGTTTATCACGACCTGGAGAGACATTATGAACAAAACATACACAACCAAAGACTTTAGGAGGCACATGATACATTTTATCTTTAGGGAATAAAATTGAGTGAGGGATTTGATTCTCAAATGAAGCAGATGACATTCGATTTATTAAACAACAGGCAGTAAGAATGGCTTCACCCCAATGATTAGTAGGGACATTTGCACTTAAAAGTAAGGTGTGGGTAGTTTCAACCAGATGCCTATTTTTCCTTTCAGCTATACCATTCTGTTGAGGAGTATGAGGACACGTGGATTGATGTAAGATTCCTTTTGAGGACATATATGAGTTTAGTTCGAAAGAAAAATATTCTTTTGCATTATCACTTCTCTATTTTAATGGTTTTTCCAAATTGATTTTCCACTTCTTTAGAGAAGGACATTAGGATGGACAAAAGTTCAGATCTTTCTTTCATCAAATAGACCCAAGTACAACGTGAGTATTCATCAATGAATGTGATGAAATAGTTAAAACCAAAAGATGTTACTCGACTTGGTCCCCAAATATCTGAATGGACAATAGAGAAAGGCGAATTACATCTTTTGTTGACTTGGTTTGGGAAGGTGGATCTGACATGTTTGCCTAATTGACAGGACTCACATTCTAAGGTAGACAGTTTATTGAGACTAGGAACCATTAACTTTAGCTTTGCAAGACTAGGGTATCCTAAACGATTATGCAAAAGCTTTGGAGATTCAGACGCAAAACACAACGTAGAGGGATTGTTGGATAAGTAATAAAGTCCTCTTGATTCATGTCCTTTGCCAATCAGCTGGCTCGTACTCCGGTCCTGTATAATAAAGGAATCAACATAAAAGGTTTCTGAACAATTCAAAGAATGAGTCAATTGACTCAAAGAAATCAAATTGTACGGACATTTGGGAATATACAACACAGAGTTTAAACTAATTGATGAGGATAGAGAAACTTGACCAACTCCCTGAGATACCATTTTGGAACCATTGGCTAATGAAATGAGGTGAGGAAACTTAGGTGGGGAAATAGAAGAGAACATAGAGTCATTACCAGAAATGTGATCAGAAGCACCTGAGTCAATTATCCATGAACCTTGACTCCCCATGGAATGAGAAATGCAGGCAGTTGAAATACTTGGTGACACAGATGATTGGGTGTGGTTGTTGGACTTGAACTTTAGGAACTCTTGATACTCTTCATCTGAGATTAACTGAGAACTAGTCCTTTCATTTGAAGGGATATCGCTCGAAGATATATTTGCAGTTTTGTCTGGCCAACCAATCAAATCATAACATCTATTTTGTAGGTGTCCTTCTTTTCCACAATGTGAGCAAATAAGCTTATCACGACCACCTTTAACATTTCGTGACATTCCTCTAGTACCACGACCACTTTTTCCTCTACGAGAGGCTATCATAGCAGAGTTTTCAGCAGCAGTACCATCACCTTTCGTTATGGTAGGAACCCGAAGAAGCCTAGTAACCAGGCTATTCATAGAGGGAATCTGTTCGCTTGACAAGATTTGATCCCGAACATGCTTATAGTCAGGGTGCAGGCTTCGTAGGATTAGAACCATTAGAAGTTTGTCAATTCGCTTTGCTATTTCTTCAACAGAATTACACACCAGTAAACCTTTCAATTCTTCAGCAGCAGCTCTGGCTTTGGCTATGTGTGACACCATATCGTAGTTGATCTGTTGAAGAGAAACAATCTTTTGAGTTGAGTCAAATAGACGTTGAACATCATTAACGAAAATATCTTTTGCGTTCGTCCAGAAAGAATAGCATGTCTTGAACGACCTTAAGATTTATAATAATTCAGGGCTAACGGACCTTAAAATTTCTAATAATTCAGCCATGGAACTCTGTTTTCTTCTGTTATTTCAGCCTCTTGTTTCTCCAAATGGTCATGAAACCCTTGTCCCAAAAACCACAACTCAACCTAATCTAACCAAGCTCTATAATTTTTCTAGTTGAGTTTCTCCGCTGTGATAGTTGGGGTTCCCGAAAAAGAGATAATAGATCCTTGAAAAAGTGAGCTAACAGTGGCCATTTTCAACCTCAAACAATTCTAACACTGATATTTTTTTTTTTCGTGAACAGTAGCACATTAACTCAGATCTATCACCTAAAATATTTCCAACCAAGGTTCTGAACGTTGGAGTAGGTAGGAAAGAGGTCGACGAATAGAACGATGACGACAAATAGTGGTAGACAGCGACGGGCAGCAGCAGCGGCAGCAACGGCGGCAGCGGTAGCGGCAGATGGCGGCAGCAGCGGCAGACGGCGGCGGCAGCGGCAGGCGGCGGCAGCAGCAGACGGCGGTGGCAGGCGACGGCGGTGGCACCCTAGACGACGACCCTCAGTTGTGGGCACAGGCAGAGCAAAGCTCTGCTCTGATACCAAGTTAAATAAACAAAATATATTGAACTGAGTGGTGTACATAATACAATTTGTAATCTTCCTTTTATAGGGTAAACATCTAAGACTATATCAAGGAAATAAGGAAACTATATCAAGAAAATACAGAACATATAAAAGTCATATCAGAAAAAGATACAGGAAATCGGTAATATATTTAACACTTAAGTACATATAGACTCCAAGGTTAGAACAAAGAAAGCAATAACTTGTTATGACTTATTGCTCCTTTTACTTAGTGGTTAACTTGAATAATTTTTCACTCTCTTCCTACTGATAGTTGTCCTGTCTATGTCAACTGTTGATATGCATTACTTATTTAGTTTGGTTTATGTACATTACATAGATCTGTTCCAACACTTTGTTTTAACAGGTGGTGTAACCACAGTGGTTGACATGCCTTTAAACAATCACCCTACAACTGTGTCTAAGGAAACACTGAAACTTAAGGTATCGGTGATTGATCCTGTATGTGCATTTAAATGTTTTGAAAGTAATAAATTTATCTATATAATAAGTAAATAACTAATAAATCATATCCATCGTCTTATGATGAATCCTTTCATTTCAAAGAGATAGAAGGAGGAGTTCCTTCTGATAGATATATATCATTTAAAATTATCCCATACAATTAAATGTTGATCCTGTATGGCTAATCTATCTTTGGCGGTGTTGAATTGGCTAGGTTACTTATGGTTAATTGTTGAATTGGCTAGGTTACTTATGGTTAATTGTTGAATTGAATAATTTTTTCTTCTCTTGACATGAGTTTCCACCTGTTTCCAGCATGAAGCTGCAGAGAATAAAATATATGTTGATGTTGGTATGACCAACAAACACTTCCTTAGCAGTTAGCATACAATTAATTGAGATTCGAAGATATTTTTTATAATCTTATGCAGGATTTTTGGGAGGCCTAATCCCTGAGAATGCACTTAATACAAGTATTCTTGAAGGCCTTTTAAGTGCTGGTGTTCTTGGTTTGAAGGTAACCATCTGAAAACTTATGCATTACTATTGCAACTTTGCTTAGAGTTCAAGGACATATTCAGTAGGGTCAACTTCATAAATTTACGGGCTCTGGTTCTGGCTTGTATATATCTTTTAAGTGGTTTTGCACTATCTTACTGAGGATTCCTGAATTTTGGTGTTCATCCATTATCTCATCATCTTGGAGTTAAACATGATTTCTTCAAAATATATGTCATGAGTCATGACATGAGTTGCCTCTCCACTGTGCAAGCCATCATATATCTGTATGATGATATCTGTTATCTTTTGGTCTGACTTTTTTATTTTCCTTCTTCTGTTTGTAGTCTTTTGTGTCCTTCAGGAATTAAAGACTTTCCTACGACTACTATTGACCATATCAAGGTACATTCCTTTTAAACTATGAAGTTTATAGCTGGGAGTACTTTTTAATCAGTTCATTGCACTTTATATTTCTTTGAGTACCTAATACTGCTTGCATATTAACATGGTATGGGATTGTTGCTTTGCTTGATATAGTGTGGTCTGCTGGCATTACTTTAGTTGGTATCAGATCCAAGCTCTTGGGAGTTGAATAGTGCAAAGATTAAAATAATCTTAAGAAAGCACTATGGATAATTATGATTACTAGACTAAAGAATGACTGTATTCTTTGATGCGTGTCACATAGACATATTGTTCAAAAGGTGAGTATATTCCAAAACTAGAATATGATGTTGATCTCCCTCATGCTTTCTTGACCGAAGCATATTAAACGAGGTATCTACTGAACTCCAAAGTTAATGACTTTATCATGTGTGCTCTAATTGAGTCTGAGTATAAAAAAGTTCATAAGTTCTGTAAAGAAATGTGAGGTACTTTTGGCTGTTTCATATGAAAGAACTTCTCAAGTAAAAAGTTCTAAATAAGTATGCTTGTTCATCAATATGTATTTTTATATATTATATAAAATTTGTATTAGAATATTATCTTATATATTTGTAATAATTTTGACATGTTAATTTAAAATATATTATTAATTAAATATTAAATCTAAATAATTATCAAACATATTTTTCAAAAAAATATTTGAATAATAATTTTAATTTTAAAAGTATTAGATAATTTTTATGATTGTAAAAAAGTAAATGCATACATAAAGTAATATTTTTGTATAATTTAATTAAAATTATAAAAAAAGCATAATTTTATAATTTGAAAAATGGATAATTAAATTAAAATTATCTATTAGAAAATTATATATAATTTAATAAAACAATAATTTTAACACTCGAACATAATTTATATCTTATTCTATCATTATTGAATATAATTAAAGTTTATTATATTATAGAGTTAACAATTTAAGTCCAACTAATGGGTTGGACTGAAAAATCCGACTACAAAATTAAGCTGGACTTTAGAAAAATGATCTAAAACCAATTTGACATTGTTCGGTTAGCCCGCAAGACCAAATAGACTTTGGTTGAGCTACCTTGTCATACCATGAGCTGGCCCGATAACTAATACATTAATAATATACTAATAAAAATATAAAATTAAATAGAATGTGAGTATTTTTGTAAACTTCTCTACTACTGTTATGATAGCATCTCTTCTCAACTTGTGTCATTCCAGGCCCTGCTGCTGCAGACCAAAGCTGCCTCCTTCCCTCGCACGATCTTGGTACGTTATGGATCTAAAAAGCCAAAGCTGCCTCTCTAGCTAACTCAAACTCATAGCCACCCTTTTTTTCCCTCTCCATCTTTATTATTCCCATTGTATCTATATAAACCACAATTTTTGTCGACTCAACCATTTTCATTTCAAATTAGGCATTATTAATAAGGAAATATTAATGATGTTAGACTCCTTTGAGAATTAATTAACCTTGACACTTATAATCAATAAATTTGTAACATCATACAATTGTTAATAACACTAATTATTAATTAATAAATTTTTTATTAGTTGCATTTAAATTATTTTTTATTCATTTTTAATTAAGGTCAATTTGGCTCATTGGCATGATGGCCCATCATAAGGATAGGTTGGGCTAACAAAACAACAACTTGAAGATGATATAGGTCAGGCCACATTGATCCAACTTTATCATTTGTTCTATTAGGTCAAGGTCAGACCACCCATTTGACAAATTTAATATTGTGTTCTTATAATATTTTATCTTCCTCTCATATCTTATATCCTAATCATCAAGCAAATCCTAAAAGATATATCAATAGTAATTTGTAATTAGGTGAATGAATAATTTTAAATTGTCATTGCATGATCATTAAACTCATATATAATAGTATGTAATAATATATATTATATACAAAATAAAATATATATAACAAATGCAATATATATTAATTTATATAATATAAAGTTTGTATTCACCATATCATCTTTTATATATATATATATATATATATATATATATATATATGATAATTTTGACATCTAAAATTTAAGTTTATAATTAATTAAAATATTAAAATTACATTGTAGTTATATAAATATTTTTTAAACAAATATTTGAATAATAATTATAATTTTAAAATTTTATATATATTTTTTATAATTTTAAGAAAAGTAACTATATATCTAAAATAATAATTTTGTATAATTTAGTTAAAATGTAGATTTTTTATAACTTAAAAATTAAACAATTAAATTAAAAGTTGCCTTTTAGAAAATTATATGTAATTTTATCAAACAATAATTTTGTCATTTATATATAATTTATATATCATTTTATCATTATCTGGTTTGGTATATGGTGTACAACAAATATTGAATATCATTCAAATTTATTTCTTCTCATTATTTTTGACAATGATGGTTTTAGTATTGTTAGAGATTTCACATCAACTAGTGAGATAGTTTGAATAATATATATAAATGAGGATAATCCTCACCTTATAAGATAATTTTGTAAGGTTGAAGTAGGACCAATAACGTATTATGGGAGAACAATTTTTTTTTTTGCTATTTAGTGCATATATATATTCATCCAATGCATATATTATTCTCTAAGTCTTTACTTTCAAGTGCCCATAGACTTGCGGGGAGTATATATTATATGTTTGAATCTTTAATAATGCTTTGAATATCTTTTCCTTAAAATTTTAATAATATTTTTCATCATTAAAAGAGGGAGGATATTGGAAGTAAAAATGTATGAAGTGTCTAACCTCTACAAATGTTTTGATGATAGCAAATGTAACATCCCAATTTTTTTCTATTATTTACTATTGCTTGTAAATATATGTTTTAATATTTATTATTATTAAAGAAGTGTTTGAATGATTTTATACCTGTCATTAATTTAACATAAAGTTTATATGAAAATTATATATTGTGGGTTTAAAATTGGATTTTAATTAAATTAAAAATGGAGAAAATGGTTTTGGGCTTGTTCTATTGTATTTAACCCATTAAGTGGAATATGATGCATCTCAAGAGTTAGAGTCACCTGATGCTAAGCTAGTTGTTTTGAAATCCCTTTTCTTGGCAAATAAAGAGAGAAAGAGAAAAACCTATAGAGGGATAAATAGAAAATAACCAAGAGAAATCTTCAAGGTTGCTTTTCGATGTTTTCTCATACTAGGTAGAGGGAGTAGGATTATCTCTTTACTTTTGAGTTTCCTTTATACACGAGACGGGTAGTGAGGTTGAAATTAGGACCACTGTTTTGTATGGTTTTGAGTGGTATCTGAAGGGAGATTAAACCCAAGATTAGTGAGTCTTGTGTGTTGTTTTCATGTGAAATTGTGTGATTAATTTCTATTAATTGCTTTACTTCATTGTTGTTAATATATGAGGGTTTTAAGGTTTTGATTTGGGGTTTTACTTGTTGGATGTAATTGGATGCAATTGAGTATTGTTTCTTATACGTTTTTGTTTGCTAAATCCATAGGAAACAAGAGAAATTAGTTTGGTTAAGTTTCCCCAATTTAAGTTTGGAATTAGGTTGAATTTTTACAGAAGTGTGAAATCGTGAACTGCTATGGTTGCACCTTCACTAGGCGAGGAGTGTCTCTTGCTGAGTGAGAGCATGATTAAAAGGGGAGGTTCTCCTTTGTTAAGCTTATTTGTTGGGCAAGCGTAATACTTGCTACACGAATGAGCCTTGGAGCTTTTTGTGGCTCATCTCGCTAAGTGGCTGGTGAGGCTCACTGAGTGAGAGTGTTAGAATTTGAGAGTAGTGCTCTTTATGGTCCTACTTGCTAGGTGAGTAGTAAGGCGTAAGGCTCTTCGAGCGAGGAAGTAAAACAGAGAGTTGAAACTCTCCGTCTAGAGTATTCATTAAGCAAGCTAGTGCCTCATTGAGTGAGAAAGGGTAACAAAGAGAAATAACTCTTTGTGGCCCATATTCGTTGAGCGAAGATATTGTCTCGTTGTGCAGAAGGTGAGTGCAAGACCCTAGAGTCCTAACTTGCTAAGCGAGAGGTTACCTTATTGAGCAAAAGTGTACAATAGTGAGTGGGGACCCTTTTAGGTGTGTTTGTGGAGCGAGTGAGGAGTTTCATTGGGCGAGAAAGGGGAACCGAGAGCAATAAACTCTCTGTATCATTGGGTGAACAGAGTGGTTCACTAGATGAGAGTGCATATAAAGCTCCCTAGCTATGATTCGCTAAGCAAGAGCTGAAGTTAATGACTAGAATCCCTATGTGTAGACTAGAGTTATGTGTTCTCTTATGAGTTGTATTCTTATATTCATGGTCTCTATTACTATATATAGTTGATTAGGATATAACTATTATTGTATTAAGAGGCGAGCATGAGAAATGATATAAGAAAAGGAGTAAACATGGATGAGTGGTTATCGAATGAGCTTCCTAGGCCAATATTTGGCAGGAAAGAAACTTAGATGACCCCTGTTAGGGAAGTAACTTAGGCCTATGTGTGGGCAAGAATGGTGCTTACTGTGTGGGTTATGAAATGAGGTACTTAGCCTATGATGGGAGAGTATGGTTCTTATCGACCCAATTTCAAGAGAAATGAATTGTTATGACATCTATTGTATAATGAAATTGGTGTGAGAGAAAGTAGACATGAGCCAAGTGGTAATGTCATTAGACCTACTGGGCTACTCGGTATGAAAACTCCAATAGTCATGATTGATCCCATGAGTTAGGGTACACAGTAAAAGTTGAGGAGATCCTGATGTGCTACCAAATGATATTATGCTAGCGTGGTATGACTTAACTCCAAAGGCAAAGTCTTGTAGTGTTACCCATAACCTACTTTTTTAAGTAGGGTTGGTACCATATGCATATAGAATAGTGAGTAGGATTCATACTATCATACATGTGCTCAATATTAATTGTGGATGTCTGTGTTATATCTTAATTGTTGTTGTTGTTGTGTGTGTGCTAGTCTTACAAAGGTTGCCTTGATAGTAGTGAGATATATTCTCCCTCCTCTTAATGTGTTGCTTTGTTTTGTTTGTGTTAAACGTCATTTGTAGGTGAAAACGAAACAGTGCAGGATGAAGTGTGATGTTTGTGTTTCTATATCTTTTAGGTATTTTTCTTTTGGGTTTTGTAAAGTCATGGCACAAATTTCTCAATCTTTTCCATGTTTTAAGGAAAACATGTTTCCTTGTTTAGGCCATGATTTGAGCCTTGGTTCTCTCCATGATTTGCTCCTTGTTTTACTGCATGTTTTCTTCCTTGTAATGGGTGCATATGTTTTTGTTTCTCAATGCCTATATAAGGCATCAAGCAATTAGAGCAAAATACAATTGAAATCATTCATCTACACATCTATTATCTTGTCTCTCTACTTACTTCTCTCTATCTCTAATTAACTTGATCCGGTGCTTCCGCATATCGCTCGCTGTTATACTCAACAAGTGGTATCAGAGCTACTTGTTCAATTAGAGATTCAATATGTCTACCGTCACTGAATTTGACATTGAGAAGTTTGATGGCAAAATTTGCTTTTCTATTTGGAAAGTCCAAATGAAAGCCGTTCTTACGGAGAACGGATTGAAGAAAGCTTTAGATGGAAAGACCAAAAAGCTGGTCAACATGACTGATGAGCAATGGGACGAGTTAGATGAAAAGGCGCTTTCAGCAATCCAACTATGCTTGTCCAAGGAGGTTCTTCGAGAAGTAGCAAATGAAACCACCGCTGCTGCTTTGTGGTTGAAATTAGAATCTCTTTATATGACCAAAAGTCTCGCAAACAAGCTTCGTCTCAAAGAAAGACTATATACGATTCGTATGGTCGAAGGTACTCCTATTCAATCTCATCTTAATGAGTTTAATTCTATTATCATGGATTTGGAAAACATTGAAATCAAAATTGATGATGAAGACAAAGCTGTTTTGTTGGTTGTCTCTTTACCTTCTACCTATAAACACTTTAAAGAAATTATGTTGTATAGCAACAATGATACCTTATCCTTTGAAGATGTTAAATCTAATTTGTTGTCCAAAGAAAAGTTTGATCTTGATATCCACTCTGAGGACAAGGGTGAGGGTTTAAGTGTCAGGGGTAGAACTCAAGAAAAAGGGAGTACCAGTAACAAGAAAAGTAGATCCAAATCCAGAGGGCGTAAATCCAACAAAACCTGTCGTTATTGCAAGAAATTTGGGCATGATATCTCCGACTGCTTTATCTTGAAAAAGAAACAAGAAAGGCAAGAAAAAAACCCTGCTGAAGCTGCTAATGTTGAAACTGATTCTGATGGTGATGTTATGATATCTGTCTCTTCTGATAAGAGGAGCAAAACTGAATGGATTCTTGATTCTGGATGTACATTTCATATGTGTCCTTATAAGGACTTATTCACCACTCTTGAACCTGTTGATAGTGGTGTTGTTTTGATGGGTAATGACACCCAATGCAAGATTACAGGAATAGGTACTATTCAGATCAAGACTCATGATGGCACTGCCAAGATTCTTTCCAATGTTCGCTTTATTCCTGACTTGAAGCGAAATCTAATTTCCCTTGGCACCCTAGAGTCTCTTGGGTGCAAGTATTCAGCTGAAGGTGGAGTTCTAAAGGTATCAAAAGGTGCTATTGTTTTATTAAAGGCTAACCGTATTGGTAGTTTGTATATCTTGCAAGGATCTGTAGTGACAGGATCAGCAGCTGTCTCATCTTCTATGTCTGATGAAGATGTCACCAAATTATGGCACATGCGCCTGGGCCATATGAGTGAAAAAGGCATGCACCTTCTGAGCAAGCAAGGTCTTCTTGGTAATCAAGGCATCGGTAAGTTGGAGTTTTGTGAACATTGTGTCTTTGGGAAGCAGAAAAGAGTTAGCTTCTCCACTGCAACTCACCGCACAAAAGGTACCCTTGATTACATTCATTCTGATCTTTGGGGTCTTTCTAAAGTTCCATCTTATGGAGGACGCCAAGTTATATGATGACTATTATTGATGATTTTTCTCGTAAAGTCTGGGTCTATTTTCTAAGGCACAAAAATGAAACATTCCCCACTTTTAAGAAGTGGAAAACTCTTGTTGAAACTCAGACAGGAAAGAAAGTCAAGAAGCTCAGAACAGATAATGGATTGGAGTTCTGTGAAGGTGACTTTAATGAGTTCTGCGCAAATCATGGTATTGCTAGACACAAAACCATTCCAGGTAAGCCCCAGCAGAATGATGTTGCAGAACGTTTGAACAGAACTATCCTTGAGAGAACTCGTTGTATGCTCTCAAATGCTGGTTTATGGCATCAACGTGAGTTGTGGGTCGAGGCAGCATCTACAGCTTGCTACTTGATCAACCGATCTCCACATTCTTCACTTAATTTCAAGATTTCAGAAGAAATTTGGTCAGGTAATCCTATTGATTATTCTAATTTAAGAATTTTTGGATGTCCTGCATATGCACATGTCAATGATGGAAAATTAGCTCCTAGAGCTATTAAGTGCACATTTCTTGGTTATGCATCTGAATCTAAAGGTTATCGTTTATGGTGTTCTGATCCTAAGTCACGAAGATTAATTCTTAGTAGAGATGTGACTTTTAATGAGGATGCATTATTATCTTCTAGAAAACAATCATCTGTGTCTTCTTCCAGTACTAATAATCTGCAAGGTACTAACGAGAAGGTGGAGTTAGAGTTAAAATCTGTAGCTCCTAATGTTGATGTTCCATCTTCCTCTACCACTGAGTCTAGCATTGATGATCGTGGTGATGATCATCCTATTCAGCAACAGGAAGAATATAATATCGCTCAAGATAGGCCAAGAAGACAGATAAAATTGCCAGCTAGATACACTGATGACTATTTGACTGCTTATGCATTGTCAATTGCACAAGAGGTAAATGATGATGTTAAACCTACCAGCTATACTGAAGCTGTTTCTTGTGCTGATTCTGCTAAGTGGCTAGTGGCTATGAATGAAGAAATTGAAAGTCTTCACAAGAACAACACTTGGAATTTGACAAAGCTCCCTAAAGGAAAAAAAAACCTCTGAGGTGTAAATGGATCTATAAGAAGAAAGATGGCATTCCAGGGGTTGAAGATCCTAGATGCAAGGCGCGATTAGTCGTTAAAGGCTTTTATCAAAAGGAAGGTGTTGACTTTAATGAGATTTTCTCACCTGTTGTTCGTCATACTTCCATTCGTGTTTTGCTTGCTTTTGTTGCTCTGTTTAATTTGGAATTAGAGCAACTTGATGTAAAGACAGCTTTTCTACATGGAGAGCTGGAAGAAGAAATTTATATGGATCAGCCTGAGGGATTTGTTGTTCCTAGTAAGGAGCATCTTGTTTGTCAATTAAAGAAATCCTTATATGGCCTCAAGCAAGCTCCCAGACAATGGTATAAAAAAAAATTTTCCTTTATGATTGGGCAAGGTTATTCCAGGAGTAAATATGATGATTGTATTTATTTTCAACAATTTCCTGATGGAACTTTCATATACTTGTTACTTTATGTTGATGATATGTTGATTGCATCACGTGACAAGTCTTTGATCAAGAAATTGAAAGCTCAACTCAACAGTGAGTTTGAGATGAAGGAATTAGGTGCAGCTAAGAAAATTCTTGGCATGGAGATTTATAGAGATCGCCAAGCTGGTAAATTATTTTTATCTCAACAAAAATATATTGAGAGATTACTTGATAGATTTAATATGAATAATTGTAAACCTGTTTCTACTCCACTTGCTGCACATTTCAAGTTATCTTCAGACCTTTGCCCACAAACAAAAGAAGAGATGGAGCGTATGTCGCACGTTCCATATGCTAGTGCAGTTGGCAGTTTAATGTATGCTATGGTGTGCACTAGACCTGATTTAGCATATGCTGTCAGCATGGTAAGCCGATACATGCATAATCCTAGAAAGGATCACTGGAGTGCTGTAAAATGGATTTTTCGGTATCTTAAAGGTACTAGTAATATTGGCTTGGTGTTTGACAGAAACAAAGCTACAACTAATAATGTTGCAGGCTTTGTTGATTCGGATTATGGTGGTGATCTTGATAGAAGAAGATCTCTTTCTGGCTACATCTTTACTCTCTGTAATTCTGCTATCAGTTGGAAAGCTTCACTTCAATCTATTGCAGCATTATCCACAACAGAAGCAGAATATGTCTCAAAGAACAGGGTGTGAAAGAGGCTCTTTGGATTCGAGGTTTGGTCAAAGAACTTGATCTCACACAAGATGTTCCTACTGTGTTTTGTGATAGTCAGAGTGCTATTCATTTGACTAAGAATAATCGTTACCACGACAAGACCAAGCACATAGATGTTAAACATCACTTTATCCGAGATATTGTTACTGTTGGTGAAGTTCTACTACAAAAGGTACATACATCTGAGAATCCAGCAGATATGCTTACTAAGCCACTTCCGAATGCCAAGTTTCAACATTGTTTGGACTTGGTTGGTCTCTACAACACATGATTCCCCCTTTTGGGCTTTATCTGGCGATGAGCAACTTATTACATTTGAGCCAAGGTGGAGATTGTAAAGTCATGGCACAAATTTCTCAATCTTTTCCATGTTTTAAGGAAAACATGTTCCTTGTTTAGGCCATGATTTGAGCCTTGGTTCTCTCCATGATTTGCTCCTTGTTTTACTGCATGTTTTCTTCCTTGTAATGGGTGCATATGTTTTTGTTTCTCAATGCCTATATAAGGCATCAAGCAATTAGAGCAAAATACAATTGAAATCATTCATCTACACATCTATTATCTTGTCTCTCTACTTACTTCTCTCTATCTCTAATTAACTTGATCCGGTGCTTCCGCATATCGCTCGCTGTTATACTCAACAGGTTTTGTTAGCTTTGATAGGACTATGTCATCAAGATTGACATGTATTAAGATTAGTTATGTTCTTATGTTTGTGCTTTGAACCTGAGTAGTAGATTGGCCTTTAAAGTGCAAGTAGGTTTATGTTTTATGTTGAGATTTCAATGGATGAGGTAGACATGTAAATCCTTTATCCTTTTGAACTTGAGTTTATATGATGGGTATCTTTTATTACCATTGAGTTGTATAATTGTTTATTTGCCTTAATCAATTGACTTAAATATTAGTAAGTAGATCATAGGATAAAAAATGTAACAACAAAAACTTTTAAAATTATACTCACTAATAATAGTGTGTTTTGTGTATAACATTTATTCTTACAAAATGCCTAAACGCATAATAACTTATGAAATTGTTTTGTGTTAGTTAAGTTTCATAAGGGTCCAAAAAAAATACAAACTCTTATGAAAATCTTGTAATATTTTACAAAGTGTCCAAACATGTTTGTATAAAGGAGTATTCAAATGCTCTCTAGATGATAACTTTGAAAGCTTATATCTGAACCTTTATATATATATATATATATATATATATATATATATATATATATATATATATATATATATATATATATATATATATATATATATATATATATATATATATATATATATATATATATATATATATATATATATCCCTATCTAAAAAGCAAAATGGTATACCTAGTATTTTATCATATGAAAAATTGTCTAAACACTCTTTCAAAAGTTCATATTTGCTTAGTCATGTTCATAACAATTTTTTCATTAAATGAAAAAAATATAACTATGATCTTGGTATCTTATAGCAATTGAAGCAACTCAATGTATTAAATAGAGTCCCTATGCATCATGAAAAAGAAGATAAAGTAGAAGAGAACTTTCACTTTTCTCTCTTCTTTAAGAAAGTACAAATTTTGTCTAAAGAAACATGTTACTTTCCTCATGCTTAAATGAAAGTTCACCTTAATAAAAGAAGTTTGCATACAAAAAAGCTCTCTTGGACAATCTCATACTTCCATACTTCTCATACTTCCATATGTCTCTGATTTGTAGTTTTATATCCTTACTTGTGAGAGTTATATCTTGTTAAAATAATTTGTTAGTTATAAAACGAATTGGTATAAAACTACTTATGTAATCTTTTGATCCCTTGTATTTGTTTATCACATTTATAACATTGGACGTTTTACGCTTATTGTTTTATCTCATTTAATATCTTATTTGCGAAGAAGTTTCCAAAATACATATGTACTCAATTCAATTCTCCTTATGGGTACAATTTCTTATTTCACCATCTTTAGAGGTACATATATACACATGTCTCCATGCTTACATTAGGGATCCTTTCTGTTAGGACAAAAAACAATTTGTCTCATATTAGTTTTTATTTAATAAACAAGGTAAATAAGATTTTACAAAGAAAAAGACTATAACGTAAAACATGTAAAAAGTTAGTTAATCGTTTTACATAAGATGATAGTAAAATATGTTTCATTAATCTTATAGTCGAACGAAATACATGCATATATAGTCTAATTCACATTTTAGGAACTAATACTAGAAGAGTCATATATCAAGCAAGTCATGAAGAAAACATAACACACATCCATCTATTTTATCAAAAGACTTGTATATTTGATGTGATATAATGTATTTTTCACACCTAAAGTTAATTTGTTCTTTATATAACAATGTGTAAAAATATGTATTACATAAAAAAATATAAATATTATTTATTTTTCTTTCCAATAAAAATTTTGCGCTTCTCTCTTAATAACATTAACCTTTATATAAAAGAAATAAAATAAAAAATTAATTTGGGCTGATGTTACTAGAACCTTGTATTCATAGCCGTTAACACATTCAACAAAGTGTAGTAACTCCAATGATCAAAATAAATAAATGAATTCAAAAAATAAATGGATGGCAAACTCATGGCCATACTTTGTCGAGCATTTGATTCATTGTCCCACACTTCCACACGCTTAGTGAAGAACAGCACGATATAATGTAAATAATGCTTCACCAAACTCCATTACTGAAGTGATAAGTGAGGTGGAAGTAACAAAATTCAGAACCACCATTTCCTAAGCGCGTATTTTATGTAGTTACTTATTGTGTGTCGGCTTATGGAAAATTGAACATTGATATTTTAATGTTTTAGATGACAACATTCAACCAACCTCCATTGACCAAAATTGAATCATAATTGAACGCCATATGTACACTCTAATATGATTCCTTGCAAAGTATTCTATGTAGTTAATCCCTCCCACTTTTACTTGTGCAAAATATCAAATCACAAAACTTAATTTTATAATGTTAAATTATAATTTTAATATTTTATCTTGCAGTAAAAAAATTCGTTAAAATTATTTATTTTTCTTTAAAAAAATAATTATTTTTTATTTTAAGATCTAATTTTAAATTAATTTTTATTGACTTAAGAGGTAAATGAAATTCAATTTAAACTCAACCAAAAATATGATCATAAACATATGAAAAAAATTCAATATAAATTTTTTTAGTTTTCTTTTATTGATGATGAGACTCACTTTTCATATATTTTTATGTTATTAATAATTATTTTTTTATTTAAATATTAAATGATTTCTATAATTTCATATAGGTGAATCTCATCATCTAATGAAATAAATTTATGTATTAGATTAATAAAAAAATAATTTAAAATTATGTTATAAAATCGATAATATTTACTCAAATTTGAGTTAAATGACTAAAATAATTTTTTTAAAAGATAGAAAAATAAAACAAATTTTTATTATAAAATAAATGAAAAAATTATAATTTAGTCATTCTTTAATCAAATTTAGAATTTCACTTCAATAGCTTAGGTTGATTTTTAGTGTAAATTTTTATTATACAAATTATAAAAAAAAAACACTCTAATTTTAATTAAAAATAACATAAAAAAATATAAAAATATATCTAAATTTTATCTAAAATTACACTCATCCCATCTTCATGATGCATTCAAGTGAATTAATATATTAAGTAAGAAGATTAAAACATGTTTATTTTAATTTAAAATTAATTAACTTTATGAAATACGTTAATTTAAATCGATAATAAATACATGATTTTTATTGGTTAAAATAGAATTGAATTCGATTTTTTTTAAAAAAAATTGAATTGAACATTGTAAATGAAAAAAATAGATGAAAAAGAAAATTCCTACTAAACAATATCAATCAGACAATTTTTTTTGGTAAAAAATTAATTATAGATAAGATTCATGAATACTTCGTAAAATAATTCACCTAATAAAAAAAAGTCAAATCAATTAATAGTAGTATTAGTTAAAGCATGGGCATTCTAGTAATTGTGGATGAATCTAGAATTCCCCAGGAGTTGGTCATTATGGGCAATCTGTCGGTTAAGGTCCTTACTCCTTAGCTTCCTCTTGATCATGTTCCTCTGTCTCATGGCAGGTTTTACCCGTATTTCTTTTATTGATATTAATTGACCACAGTGTAAACCCCACCTTTCTCTCTCTCTCTCACTCTATCTTTCTACATATTCTCTGTTAAATATACTCTCCATCTATGCTTATATATCCTTCAAAGTTTTGCATTACAGAAGGAGAGAATGGAAGTCACTAAACTAGCCAAAGTATTCTTGCTACTCTTGGCCTTAGCATTTGCTCTTGAAGTAATACAAGGTCATACATAGTCATGCAATGAAATCCTACTACTTCAATTCTTATTTTCCTAAGGGTTCCACTTACTAAACTCAACTCTACTCTCACTTTGCTCTTCCTATACTTTCTTCTTCTATCTATTTATTCCAATGATTTCCTCTTAATATGCTAAAATAAACTTTCTATTGTATGTTATTGGCTAGATTTTATGCTTTGTTTAATTAGAGCTAATACAATCACAATGGACGCTTCACAAGGGTGCCATAGTTATACTTTTCCACTTTGTGGAATAACCAAAGCTTAATTACTTTAATCTATGAACTTCACTGCCATTTTTTTTTTATGAATGTATTTTCTATGTATCTTATATTTATCACTATATTGTTGCAGTCAATAAAACAGAAGCATGGGTGTCTGAGTCCTCTCAACCCCAAAGAGATCAAAGTTTAAAGGTGAACCAAGCACAAGGTTATCAAATTGAATTCCTTGGAATGTTTTTTCACAGTACTTAAAACTTATGCATTGAATATGTGGAATCATAGGGTTGCAATGAGGCATGGACAATGAGGAAATCTTGGAAGCCAATGATTGGATCCACAGCACCAACTTGCACTTACAATGAATGTAGAGGATGCAAGTATAAGTGCAGAGCTGAGCAGGTGCCAGTAGAGGGAAACGACCCTATCAATAGCCCATATCACTATAGATGCGTTTGTCATAGATGATAAATAGGTTGTAGGCCGCAAAATAGTGGGGTTTAGTAACTTTTTTTATATTGTAGAAAATTATTGATAAATGTAACCGTAATTGCAGTCCAGATGTGGTCACAAAAATTTCAAAAACTTCGATATTACAGTTAAAATTGTTATCACAAACCATGTTTTAAAATCTTGGTTGTAGCACAATGTAATGTTTAGTTGTATCAGATTTTGGTTCACCTCCATAAGTCATCCCCAAATGGAACCTTGATTCCATTTCTCTAATTCTATGATATTCTTGTCAATGCTAGCATTTTTGAATGCATGTGAAGAAGGTGCTTTTGCATTTTTTATATGTTATCATTCAATTACTAAATAAGGAGAAACTTCAAACTAAATCATTTTTTTTTTTTTATTCCTGTGTAGTGATTGATGATATCATATATTAATATGATTTCGTCTCGTGGATCAGAAGTACTGTTTGGTATTAATGACTTCTGGTGAAAAGTGTTACCAATGACATTTTAACCAATGAAAAGATAGAAGGATAATATATAAATGGAGAGAGGAAAAGTTGTTTACATAAGAGTAGGGTTGACCATAATTAACTATTTTATTATTTAAATTACCTATAATAAATAATAATTATTTAATGGATAGGAGTGAGGTATGGACCCGTAAAATTTGATGAAGATGAATGTGAATTTAAGTATCTTAAATAATAACTATAGATAGAGTTTAGTTCAGTGGGTTCTTGTAAACTTTTTACTGTTTTTTATGGATAAAAAAAATAGTATTTACAAGTTATTCCATGAATGCATTTATGTAGATTTTTACTCTTAATTTTATTTTTACAGCATCCAAGCTCCAACTCCTATTTTTACAGGACCCGTGAATTATTGTGTTTATGATTGAACCAACTTAACATGCTTCAGCTTCACAAACTGTCGCATCCGAAATGCACCGCCATCTATCAGACTTCAAAATTTATAAATTTATTCTTGCATAAATTTATTGCAATATTTTATAGTTATTTTATTTTATAAAATAATTTTTAATAATATTTTAATTGAATTATACTTGTATTTTTATTTATTAATTTTTATAATTAATTAAAGCTGTGAGTAATATATATAGCATTCGAGCATAAATACTTAAATACTCAATAAATAAGGATTCATGTATTGAAATTTCTAGTCACATAAATATGACCGTAGATATAGATATTATTTTAATGTATGAAAATATGTACGGTATAGCATCTTGGTGACACCTATCTTACAAAGATAAAATATTGTTTTCTTTACGAAAATTGTTTCATACAGTTTAATATTTTCATATTCAACTAATAAAATCATAAATTGTAAAAAAAATATTAGAGTTATTAGCGCTTTCTCATGACGTAGAGGGGATAAGATTGAACCAGATAAAATATTGAATCTAGATTCTAAATTTTAAATCTGAATTAAATGCAGACTAGATTGAGCAGAACTAATTTGATTGGATTCAAATTATTTTTTTTTAAATGATTTATTGAGAGAGAATAAAACTAAGAGAAATTCAGCAGATTATAAATAATCATTAATTCATCATCTTAAACTTTCATTTATTTAACATATATTTTGATATTTGATTTTGGTAAATATCATAGTTATAATACATGATTCCAAATTTCATTTATTTTTTTTAAATCACATATATTTAAGATACTAAGAGACTTTTAAAACTTTAATTTGTTACAAAACTATAATATATATTTTTAAATTATATTTAATATTTTTTAATTTTGTATATTTACAATGGTATATGATCTTTGTAACATTTACAAATTCATATGTGTAAACTATTGTATTAAATATATGAGTATTTTTATTATAAAATTTTAAAAATAATAAATATGATTACCTTATAATATATAAGCACCTTTGTATTAAAAATAATTGTAGTGATGGTCATAGTATTAATTTTTGATTTTTTTAAACATAATAATAGAATAAAATAATTATATATCATTTATTTTATTACACTAAAATAATTGTCAATAAAATCATTAGTATGATATTTTTAGTATTGCATTTTTGAAAAATAATAAAATAAAATAAAATAAAAATGTCGGACCGACCCAAAAATTTTATAAAAGATTATGGTTGGACGTCAAACTAGAAGACCTAATAAAATTCTAATATTTTTAATTCAATCAGTTATAGTCGATTGATAAATCAATATTTTGTATATTAATGTTGTATCATTTTAGGTAAAATTCTGAAGTTCTTTACAAATATAATGAATAATTCACTTTTTTTTTTGAGATTAGTGTAATACAAACCCACAAACAAAAAAGGAAAAAATGTAACAAAAATAAGTATTTTTGGCCCAAAAAAGATGAAGTCACAAAGTTGTGCATGTCCTTGAGTCACACAACATGTCCATGCAACGTCCAAAATGCCTGTGCTCATTGCTGATCACTTCAGAATCAACCAACATGGTTGTGTAGCTTTCAACACGCCCTAACCAAATCCAATATGCCCGTGCAAAAACACAAAAGGCACTCAACATGACCGTGATAATATTTACATGCCCATGCACGGGTACAAAAGACACTCAACATGGTCGTGCTAGTATCTACATGTTTGTGCACTATCGCGAAAGGCAGTTAGCACGACCATGCTCAAGTGTGCACGCCTATGCAAGGTCCTAGAAGCCCTACTTTGCACAGTATAAAAGTAGGCAACCCGGGAGCTGGAGAAATCACTCTCGACAAATGTCATTCCATTCCATCACTCCCCAACATTCCACACTTCACTATCCCTATCTTTCCAAGTGTTCTCCTTAGTCTCAGTACTCTATAGAAGGCACCTGAAGGCAAAAAGCATGACATAGATCAAAGGAGCGAAATTTCAAGTCCTTATGGATTTTAGTTTTCCTTCTTTATTTGTTTTTATGTCTACCTGTCTTTTCATCACGTGTATGGGTAGCTAATTTACTTTTACTGGTTATGATGTAGTTTTTTATTATTCTTTTGAATGTAATTTTCTATTTCTATTCGTTTCTATCTTTTACTACTTAAATTATCCTATCGTTTGACTATTCTTGCATGTTAATTAACTAAGTAAAGACAATCACACCTTAATTAGCCAAAACAATAAGATAATTGAGTTTAGGAAAACTGTATGACCAACTTTTTTCCTTAGGCTTCTGATTCGACTAACAATAATAACTTCTATAAAGTTCAAGCTTACTGAAGTATGTGTTTCTAAATGACTAAATAGAAATCATCTTAAGATAAAGATTATTAGAAGTACTAGATTAAGGTCTCCTAGTAGCATTAAGAAGTAAAATCAATAATACACGAAAGTAAGGTAAGATAATTGCATAAATTAAGGTTAAGAGAGAAAAACATAGTGAAACTAGAACCCTTGATTCAAAAAGAACTAAAAACAATTCTTCTTTGTTTTTACTCAAATCTTTTCAACTTTGATCATTTAAACCACATAAAAACTTCTTAGAAACTAATATACTAGTCCCTTGGATATAATATATGGACTCATGTTCTTATTATTATCGTAATAAAATATACTTATCCTTAATTATTCACCAAATCACATCACCAATGACCCACATCGGATTAGTAACATGTTTTACCACTTCTAATATTATGTATGCAATGCCATTGGAAAACTTCTATAATTTGGAGACATAAAGCTTATGCTTTCAACCCATTTGTAATGCTTGAGAAAATGACTACTAACTAGTGCAAACACTATTAACTTGGTGTCGCTTGCATACAATTTTATCATACGTGATATATACTCATTAAAAAAAAATGTCATAATATTTTTTATCTTTTATTGTAAATATTCATTCTAGTTCTTTATTTTTTAAAAGATTTATATTAGTTCTTTAATTATTAAATTTGAATTTATATTGTTCTTCTAAAATAGTGATAATTTTTTATTTTGAAACATATTCTCGAATTATTATTTTTAACTAATTCAATACATGAAGTTTATTCTATTAGATTCACTTGCATGGAAACTTTGAAACTCACTAATGTTTGAACTTAAAAAGAGTATAAAATAATGAAAATTGCGTGACAAATAAGTTCTATGGAAATCTAAAAAAAAAAAAATCTAATATTTATTTTTTCAATATTTTATTATTCGTGGAACTTACTTTTCACACTATCTTCATTTTGTTTATGTTTTTTTTGTTTGAACATCATTTCTATATCATAATTTTTATATAAGTAAATAAAATAAAATACGTTTTACACTTTCAATTAATCAAAGAAAAGTTCAAAACAATGTTCCAAAATAAAAATATTACTATTTCATAATGATAACATTATTTAAGTTAAAAATCAAATGATAAAAATAAATATTTTAAAAATAAATTACTAAAACGAATTTTTACAATAAAATAAATAAAATAACTAAATATTTTAGCCAATAATATATATAGTTAGCTGCTAGCTGGCACATGGAATAGTGGTCCCAAATATTAGACGTAGCGACCATCACATTGGTAATATGTTTGAACTCTACATTTTTCCTAGGTGGCGAAAATAAATTTGAATGGAGACCACGTAAGCATACAAGAAGGGAGGTCCCATTTTCTGTCTAAAGCAAGTTAGCCACTGCAAAGGTAAATCCGTTTATAACTACTTACCCTCGTCTTGGGAATAATTACACAAAATTGAGAACATTGACACCTTCTTCGATATTTCTGTTAATATCAATTCACTGCTTTATACTAGAAACTTGCGTTTTATATTTGTTGCACCCAAATATAAATAAATTATGCAAATCTAACTGCTTTGCCCCTTAATTTCACCATGTTATAGTCTAATTTGTTTTCCCAAAATATTACGAAAGTGAAATTTAATTTATTTCAATTCAATCTATATAATTGACTTGCAAGATCACTTTCATTTATATATACATTATTCAAGTCATTTTAATAGTTAATGTATTATCTTTAACACATGCTCCTCACATCGAAAACTAATTATCTCAAGTATAAAGTTTGCAAAATTAGATATTTTGGGTAGTCTGATAATGGGTAGGTCAATAAATTTAACAATAATTTTTAAGATAAATTCTAATATCATTTTAAAAAAGTAAATTCGAACCTAACTCAACCTTAAAAAATCAATTTATAAGATAAAAATTACCTCCATTTATATATATATATATATATATATATATATATATATATATATATATATATTTTTAGATCATTTCATTATTCGATGTAAGATTTCTAACCGTAAACTTATCATATAAGTGAGAATTGAGATTTTGAGTGGTGCGCTAGAATCCACATACAATTTATGCTTTGGAATAGACCTATATAGAAGCTCAATCTTGGAGGCATGTCTCTCCAAAATTATGTTATTGTTTTGACTTACACGTGTGTCCAATGTTATAAGTGCTTTTTATTGCCAAAATATAGGATCCGTTTGTTACAAAATTTGTTTTTATCAAAGATAATTTTTTAAAATTATTTATTTATTAATTTTTTATGTGTTTGTTTTAGATTTTCAAAATAATTAGAAAATAAAAAGAATTTAAAATATGATTAAATTAGAAGCTATTTTGAATAATTTATAAAAAAAATAGTTGTTTCATTTGTAAAAGAAAAATATTTTTTTATGATCATAGAGAAACATAAATTAGTTTATGTTTTTTCTAAAAATCTCTAAAAGATAATTGCTAGATTATTTTAGAAAAAAAATTTAAGTTCCAATACTTTTGGTTAGACATGGTAAAGGTCCTTATACTTTCATTTCCATGAATTTGATTATGATACTTTAATAAACATGTGAATTTATTTTCTCCCCCTTAAAAATTCATCAGTTTTTTTTAAAGTTGTGAGAGATTAAATTCACGTGTTTTTCAAAGTTTGATGATCAAATTCGTTAATTAAATATAAGGACTAAAAATATAATTTATCATTATTTTATATTAGTATCACTTTTTTATAACAAGTAACAAACAAGCACATATTCATATTTGTGCATCTACTACTTAGTCAAGTCAATCTTGGTTCAACACAGCTTGATTCAATAAAAATTAATATGTCTCGAAATTTGATTCAGTATGAACTCAATTCAATTCAAGCTCGCAACTACTTAGATTATATTGTTAGTTTGACTAGATTAAAAATAATGGTTATGTTACAAATTTTTATTTATTTATTTTATAAAAAATAAAATTAATATGAAATTAATTAGAATATTATATGAATTTAACAATATATATAGAGAGGGGAATGATCAAATTACTAGAGTAACTCTAAAATAGTTACTTATCACCTCAACTTTCATTTTCTTTTAATTAAATAGATAAAGATGATTTTCAACCATTAGATTAAAAAAATGAAGAGTGTAGATGAGAAATAACTCTTTAATCTTGGAGTAACTTGATTCTTTCTTTATCTATCTAATATATATATATATATTACACCATCAATAACCTTATATAAAATGTAAATTTTATTAATCCAACCATTGAACTATAACTTGATATTACCTTGATTGTTTATATCAAGTTTTATTAAAATTGAACAATAATAAAAATGTAATCAAATTATTCATATTTTATTATATTTTAAAATATATATATTTTAATTTTGATCAACATGAATGAAGTATCAAATAATTTTTTATTATTAATTTTTTATATATTATTTATATAAAAAAAAATTTAATTCAATATCGATGGATTTTGGAATAAAATTATGTAAGATTAAAATTCAATTAAATACCTCATATAATACATCATTGTTATTATCTCCTTTATTACCACCTTTTTAATTAAAAATTTTAAACTTAATCACATTTTTTTATTGTATTAAAATATTATAATTATTTTTTTTTTCATTATAAAATTTTTTCATTTGAAATGTTTCGTATGTATAATAAACTCAGTATTTCTCTAAGTTCGGCTTACTTGATTCATTAATAAAAAAAAAATAATTGTAAAACTAATTTCAAGTCAATTGGATTCATTGCCAGTCTATGTGCACCTATGCTATAATTGAATTGTATTTTCTTGTCTGGGCCTTTTGAGGCAATGTCTCAAATGGTTTGGACCCTCTTAATAGTCCTTTTTACATGACATAATGATGCTAGTCAAATCACTCGTGCAAATGATTAATCCACTGTTAGAAGTGTCACTGTCACAGTGCATTGCATGGAAAACTTTCCTAATTTCTATCGGTGTAGATCGCCACCTAACTTGCGCACATCCATAGCCATGGAGAGTGAAAGGCCAATAATACATTTGCCATAGGCCCAATTTATTTTCACTAATTACTGTTACATCTCGTTATTCCTAATTGGAAGTGGTATGTTATATTAGTTGATGATGGAAGTTCCCTGGTTAATAGAAGGAAATTAAATAAGAATTTGACAATAGCATATGAAGTTACTAAACTATATAAAAAATTAGTCAAATACATGTATTTTTTTATAAAATATTATTGACAATACATATAACAATTATTAAGGTCAATTTTTTTTTTCAAAATTAAAACTGCTTGAATATTTAAGATCAACAATGTCATAAAATACAAGTTAGTCATCTTATCTATAGTGAATGAAATGTTAGAAATTTTCTATTATATAATTTTGTTAAAAAATTTTGCACCTCAAAAAATTAAGAGAATAATATAAAGATTGATACTTTATATTACATAAATTGTCTCTATAAAAGAATTTATTTTAGACTTTGAAATTTCTATACACAGTTTTGCAAAACTCCAAGAGCTCCTCGCATCTTTTGTTGAGATGAAGTGACATACTAGCATATGAGCTTACACTTTGCCAATATTTAACACCTATAAATATCATAACTCTTGTTATTGGACGTCTTCTTTGTTCTAATACACTAATACTTTGTTTAATTTATTACTAATTTCAAAATTAGAATCATTACAAATATCTCCGGCATCGACCACCATACTCAATCACAAGGGGAAGGGATTGGTCCACCAGAAAAATCAAGAAGTACAAGTGCAATCCCTATATTTGAGGGTTATCTTGGAATCCATTTGTTTTAAGGGAAGAATCATGTCACAAGGTACTCTCTTCGTAACAACTCAGTTTTTATTTTATGTATTATTGGTTATAAATAATGTTCTTTAATAATAAAATAATAATAATAATAATAATAATAATAATAATAATTTATTATATTTTTTCTTTTAGTTTTTTTTATTATTATTATTTTATAACTTTTATTAATTAAATAAATATTATTTTTTGAGAATTATATGTGAGGTTTTAAATTTGAATTTATGAATTAAATAAATTGGAGAATTTAGTCATTTGGACTTATTTTGGTTAGAAAGCATTTACGCTCGTTAAAATGAAACTTGATGTCACTCTTTATGCATCAAAAATCATTTTACACTAAATAGTTTTGGGTACACTTTTAGTTGAGAGAAAGAACAAAGAACCCTTAGAAGAAATAAGGGAGATCGTGAGGAATTTTCTTGTTGTTGTTCATCGCTTTCCCAGGTAAGTGGAGTGAGATTATCTCACTATAGGGTAATGATTATGCAAACATGGGTATAGGGGTTGATCTTAGGTCCCTTAGTATGTTTTGATGTTCTCTAAAAGGGATTAACCTACCAAATTAGTTGTCAATTTTTTATGCAATTTTTACATGGATTGGTTGTGTATTCTATTGTGAATGATTGAATTCTTACTTATTCTTGGTGCTTAGGGTTTCTGTTTTTATGTAGTAAAATTAGGGATTATGTGATTTGATGTATAATTGAACAATTGTTCTGTGTTTTATATGATTTTATGTGCGAAATTAGTAGACTAAGAAAACATAGGAAACCCTAAGTTTCCTTTGAATTTTGTGCATAAATCACATAATCACTAGAGGGCTTGCAACAATCCTTAATCGCTAGGCAAGTGGTTAGACTTGGTGGGCTAATCCCTTGAGTCATTTCTTTTGTGTGTAGTATTAAATGTAGAGACCAAGCTTTTTCCCTAGACAAAACTTTACGACATGTATATTTATGTTGCTGAACTGTGTGTATGCTTATATATATACAATTGTCATTGCATTGGGATGGTGAAAACTAAAGAAATGAACGTGAAAAATAAGTTAAGGAGTTGTGAGAACCATAATGAGTGACCTAGTCCTAAAGAGGTAAAAATGGACTTAGGGTGATACTTCTCTAGTGAGCTACCTAGATCCTTAAAGATGGTGCTCACTAATTTGTGTGGATTGTTAGATGAGTAGCCTAACGAGATGAAGATGACCTTTATTGGCCAATCTTTGTGAAAGAGAAATTATGAAAACAACTATGTGAACATGCATTATGTAATGCAATCCATGATGAAGGAAAATAAATATGAGCCAATTGGTAAGATCAACAAACCGACTAAGGGCTACTTAGCATAAAAACCCCAAGGGTCGTGCTTGATCCTATGAGTAGAAGTGTACAATGCAAGCTGAGTAGATCATAACATGCTTTCAAAGGATTTTTTACTAGTGTGGTATAACTAATCAAAAATGGTTGAGGCAAATTATCCTTCGTCTACTATTTTGACTTGTGATAGTACTACATGCATATGAAGTAGAAGATATGACACATCTGTACCATGACATATTGTTGGAGATATTATATATGATAGGTAACTCATTAAGAGATTAAAAATATCTAAATATCTCATTAGATTAAGAGATTACAAATATCTAAATTTTTCATTAGGAGATCGTGATCATCGTAGTTTATTTATAATGATTATATTTATTTTTCTGTTATTCATATTATCTTTAAGTAGTCTTTATCCTATAAAAGGGAGATTAGAAATTTTATTATTCAATTCAATCAATATAAAGTTTATTTTACTTTCAATATGGTATTAGAGCTTCAGATCTTGGGAGCTTTATTTTTGCTACCTCACTTCAGTAAGCTACTATCCTTTGACGAGACTCACACGTCGACGTGAGGCTAGTCAAAGTCTTTTTTGTCATTTCCAACTATTGGTGATAACGACAGAAGATAAAGTCGTTATCTTGGGACCTTGTAGCTGTGCTGTTTTCGCATAACAAACTCTCCACCGTAACCATTGGGGTTATCAAAAATTGCAAACTCCACTGCCATAATCTTTTTACCAGTTGCACTGGATTCCAACCTCTTTTAATATAACAAGCAAATTGTCTGATGTTGGATTCAAATAATTTATTCTTGTGCCCATACCAGTCATCCTGATGGCAACAGGACTTGACATGTTGAATGAACATAGAGATTGAGTTCATTAGTGGCATCTTCAAGGTTCGGGACATAAGCGTGAAAAGCAATTTTGTAGGCTTCCTCAGTTTGGGCTTTTAGAAAATTATCGAACTCACCAATGCTAACCTCGAGGCATGAAATGATAACGACCAAAGTGACCAAGAGAAAGAAAGCAACCTTGGTCGCATTACCAACCATTATGCTCTCCATGACTCGTACTTTTATTTTATTATAAGCCTCAATTGTTTTATTGTCATTTGATCGCCATTATCCCTTTCAGAAAAACCATTGCAATTGAACCTTGTCAAGACAGTTGTGATTTCTAACTTTTCTGTATTGCATGGCTTGTCAAACCTTTGTATGAGTTTATTAGTGATTCTTTCCCCCTCTTTGGTTATTGAATAAGGTCATATCTAGTGTTTTATCAAGGCTGATCGGTGCAAAAAAGCCAGAAATCACAACTTTCTCGACAAGGTCCAATTGCAATGGTCTCTTCTGGAAGGGATAATGGCGATCAAAGGACAATAAAATAGTTGAGGCTTATAACAAAATAAAAGCACGAGTCATGGAAAGCATAATGGTTGGTAATGCGACCAAGGTTGCTTTCGTTCTCTTGGTCACTTTGACTTCTCCAACATGTTCTCCGACATCTTTGAGTTGCCTTTCAAATTATTATTTGAAAACTCAATTTTTATCTTTATTTGTAGGGAAATAAAATTTTCTTCTTGTAACAAGTTGAAAGCTTAGTAAGCTTCAACTTGAGGGGGAGTATTGGAGATATTATAGATATCTGATAAGATATGATAAGTAACTCATTAAGAGGTTACAAATATCTAAATATCTCATTAGATTAAGAGGTTTCAAATATCTAAATATCTCATTAGGAGATCGGGATCATTGTAGTTTATCTATAATGATTATCTTTCATATTATCTTTAAGTAATCTTTACCTTATAAAAGGGAGATTAGAAATTGTATTATTCAATTTAATCAATATAAAGTTTCTTTTACTTTCAATACATATGCATTGAGATACATGTATATAATGTCAATTGTGAATGTACTAGTTATTGTCTTATTGTGTGGTATACTTAACCTTGCTTATCTATCCCTATGTGGCAGTGATACATATTCTCACTCATTATTTGTGTATTGGATTGAATACCATTTGCAAGTGATGTTGAGAAAGAATTCGAAGATTGAGATGATAGTTCCTTTTATGACTTTATTTCCTTATAATAGTTATGTACAAGGACTGTGCTTTGATGGATTATGACATCAAGGTTGGATATATTGGTTTAATTTTTATGTTATGATTGTTCTTTAATTTTGAGAAATATGGCGTGAGACATTATCACTTTTGACTTGAATTTGATTCCGCATTAGTTTAGAATATGAACTTTTTACACATGAATGAATAAATGAGATTTTATTTCTTGTATTTCTTTATTTTAATTAAGTGTAAATGTTAGAGGATCACACTCATTTGAAAAATTGTAACTTATACAAATAGACATAAGTACAAATTTTTTGGCAAGCTCGTAAACATTTACAAAATAAGATGTGACAAGATAAAGATGTCACAAGATCATGCTCTCTATTAACTAAAATGTGTTAGAAATTATAAAATTATTTATGTTAACTAATATTGATTGATATAAATAATAATTACTTATTTTTTTAATCAAGATATTAGGTGTTCAAATTTTTATGAAAAAAACCAAATTAGAAAAGAGAATGTGTTAAACACGTGGGTAAGAAAACTTATTTAAAGCAAATCAAACACGCAATACTTTAACCGGCAACTAGCCGAAATTAATTTTGCACAAGAAAGAACTTCACGTTACAAGAATTGAATAAATTTCATTTCAATCATAGTTTTCCTTATATACATGAGGCACACGTGTAATCAATTGATTTGTTAACTGTTACACAAGCATACAACAGTGTCTTGTTTTCCTTCTGTCCACAAACGTTGGAAGTTTGAATGCCAACAGTCTCGAATGAAACTTGAATATTCTTAGCCCAAAATTTATTTAGTTGTTTGCCTTGCCATAACTTCTTGGAAAAGGAATAACGTCCCTGACATTGCTAAGGCCAGTTGCATAGAGGACCATAAGGTCAAACTTTAGAGTGAAGCCAGAGTTCGTCACTGTTCCATTTCGACGAACATCTAGGTACCATTCATACTTCTCTCGCGGCAAGCCTAACTCATCAATCCTGCCATTCAATACAAAAGAAAAAGAAAAAGTTTACCTGATATGTTACCAAAGGAAAAATTAATACATGGTCTATGACCACCACTCTATGTCTATGATCCTGATTAATTTTCAGGTAATACATAGTTAGATTTTTTAATTTATAAAAAAATTTTAATTAAACATAATTTTGTATTACGTAGAGATTATTTAGGATCACGGTAGTTCAGGACAATGGTGATTTAGGATTGTGTAATAATTTCTCTAAAGAAAATAGCACCATTACTTAACAATAACTACAAATTGCCACATGTACAAAGAAATAACTTATTTATCCCCCCTTTTTTTTTGCTGAATAATTTGGTTCCTCTCTAAAGTGAGGAACGATAAAGTAAATAATTTCAATCAATGTAAAATTCAACTATTGATTTTCCAACAAATTTATGATTTGTTATGTATGTATATGCAATTTTGATTGTTAATTTTCTAACGAATGACTGAAATTATTTATTTTACTCTCTAGAGTGAGTTCTCTGTATCATTGTTATGGATACCCTTTACAAAAATAAAGAACAAGCATTGCAGTTCCTTTTTAGTTTCAAAAGAAAACCAAGCATCAAATTTTTAATTCAACTTTATGGTTAATCCTGATGGTAGTTCAGTTCATTAACAACCAAGTAGATTTCTTCAACCATTTGGTTATAAATTTTCCAATATGAAGACATAGAAGAGATAAAGATAAGGAAAGTGTAAACAAGCAGTACCTGGAGCTTATCATGTTAAGACGTTCCTCGTTTTGGCTACCAGAAATTATTGTTCCAAGCTGCAAAAGTTTTCTAAGAACCTCAACACACAAGAACAACACACAAAGCTGTGCCAATTATCAACACATACTGCACTAGCACTAGTCATGTTTGGCCATACCTTTGGGACAACCAAGTCAAATGCAGCTACAGTTCCATCGTCATTCTGGCGAGTGTAAAATGGCTTAGTTTCTTTTGGATAATTGTATATCATAACCGGTTTCTTGTAGATGGTATCAGTTAAATAGCTGCCATGTCATAAATAGAACCATAAATAACTGAAAGTGGTGAAGGCAATACATATGCTCTTGTTAGAAATCAACCAAGGTTAATTAAGTTTTTTGTCCCCCTAGAATTTTAGATTTCTAGTTTTATTTTCTATAAAAAATTTTGTCAATTTTTAGTCCCTCTCAATATTAATCTTTGAGGAGTTAAATTTTTGTCCTTTTGTTGACTATTTTAGTTCCTTCCATGGACTAATATTGTTGAATAAAAATAAACGAAAGACTAAAAATAGGTAAAAACAATTTATAGGACTCAAATCATAAATCTAAAATTCTTGAGCAGTGAAAAACTTAATTAACTCTATCAGTGAATCTAGAATGTAATGATAATATCCATATACCTTAGGTGCTCTGAAGTGAGCACAAAACCCGATTCTGAATTTATTTCAAATTTCTTATCTTCAGCCTGGGAGGACAATTAAAATTAAATAACAGTAAGAAAGGAGATATTTATTTTATCTTTGAGAATAAAAGAATTATAATGACAGAAGTCAAAATGATTATGTTCATTAGGATTTGGTAGTGCCTACCTTTCTAAGAACATCTATAGCTTTATGGTAAGGAATTGTTTCAGGAGAACCTGATATAACCTGCTGAAGACGATTGATACATGTCGCGTCGATTCTTTTGGCGACAAACTTCAAATCTTCAGAGCAATGTTCCAGAACCCACTTGCAGAGGTACTTGAAAAAGTCATTAGCACAATTCATGGAATCCTGAAAGTAACACAAACTGCATCATGCTACAACAACCATGACAACAAAAGTCTTATCCTCCTAGGTAGAAATTTGGGAAACCCCATGTACTTAGCAGGCACATGCCTTAAGGCGACATAAGGACGTGCCTTAGCATCATGCTACTAAATGATACAAAAGCCTTTCTATCAGAATACAAGAATTTACAAATGTAAAAGTTAGGTAGGATTTGTCTGGTGGATGTGCTGGAGCGATGCAGCATAATATGAGTTCTATTCTATATTTGGTACATTTTAAAAATTGCAACAGAAAATGAGGTTGAAAAGTGGAACATTTTGGTTCTACTAAAAAGGGTAGTGGAACCAAAGAGAAAATAAGAGAATAGAATGTTCCATTCTGTTCTTTCCATGCATCAAACACTACCTAAAGGAACTTGGAACCAAACTTAATTCAATGGGCTGGATTAGAACCCCAGTAGGATGGAAAACAATCCCCAAGTAACATTGAGTCAAATGGATTAAAATATTTGAATGCTTAACCAAATGGATAGATGTTATGTGATAAATGAAGTATCTTATATGATTAAATAGTCTGTTTCACTAACATCTAATTACAAATTTTTATGACTGATAAATTTGTTAATTTTTCTAATAATTACCATAGAATTTATATTTATGGTGATCTCTACTTAATTGACGATGTGAAAAATTTTATTCACATTATATAGAAATTAAACTCATCTTATAAATGCATAGGAACAAAAAGAAGTGATACCTTTAATTGAGAAAAGGCCATTTCAACCTCAACCATCCACATTTCTGCAGCATGTTTAGCAGAATCCGTTTTATCTGCTTGAAATCTAGGTCCAAATGAGTAGACATTTCCAAGAGCACATGCATAACTCTCCAGATGCAAGCGACCAGAGACAGTTAAATAAGTTTGCAAAGGGAAGAAGTCTTTGGAAGAGTCTATTTTGTCTTCCTTAGTAAAAGAAGCTCCCAACTTTCTCTTTTCTTTTGCTTCCATTTGTGATACCAGCTCATTCGTTTTCCTCAGATCCTGAACTGCAACAGCCAGTGCTTCCCTATTGCTCTCAGTTCTTTTCAGACGCTCAACTATGTTGCTTTTCTCTTCTGCAGCTGCCTTCACTTGCTCAAGGCTAACATCTTCAGCCTCATAAATGGTGTCTAGTTTCTGATTCTCTGGTTTCTGATCCAAGGTGGTAACCCTGAACATGTTGCTAAATCCTTCAGGGTCTGTGGTGGTTATAGTGGGTATTTGCACATCAATAAATGCATGTTCATTGAAAAATGTGTGGGTTGCAAAAGAGAGAGCACTACGAATCCGCATGACAGTTGCCACCTAAAAACAGATCGAAGTTAAACCTCTCTATAAAAAAACTGTCATATAATAAATAAAATGATGTATTGTATCACTTTCAAGTTGCAAACCATATTATTAAGAAATATGTACAATGGGGGAACAATTATAAGTAGGATATAATCAACAAGCATCGGATCTTACAATTTATATTCATGTAGAATAAGGTGCTACATAAATTGCTGCATTTCAATAGCACCATAAAACAAAAAATGGTCTTGCTGGTAATATCCAACATTGTTGCTAAATTTACTCTTCCAAATCTTATGAATTACCAAATTCATCTCTAGACTTTACATTTTCAGAGAACATATTCAAATCCCCAAGGATGCTACATGTAGCCATGAATAATATTCATAGCTATTGATTAATAATATATGGTAAGGTCAAGAACTAAATTATAAATAAAGAAATGTTTTGTAGAAACCTTAATCTCATCAATACCTAGAGAGAGATAGAGATAGAAATAGAAAATAGATAAGTGATAGACTTAATAGGTAATATAATGTAATAAAAAAAAAGAGAAACAGAAACGAAAAATGTTAAATAGTGTTTGTAACATTAAGATGTCCATTTATCAATGTTCACATAAATATGCTATGTTATGTCATGCACATTCAGTATGACCAAATTTATATATATAAGAGAAGTTCTTTAGGTATTATTGTTAATTAGAATTGAAGTTTTATCTTGATAATTTACGTAATTCTTTAATGCAAACTTTGTTATACAGATCATCAAGACAACCAATACCTATAAAACTGGAAATAAGTTTTGTCCTATTCAATAATTCAAGTGAAACACTGTGCTTAGTTATAAAGAACAAAGGAAAATTTAACAATACTTAGTCTACATGTCAGGTGTCAGAAAATCTAATGTGTTAAGGTGCAGAAAATTCTAGCTATGAAAAGATGAACAAGCCAAATGTAATGGAAATTTCTGAATATTAAAAGTGATATTTAATTTCACCGTAGTAGTTCGAGGTCGAAATTGGGAGAAATCTCTTAACATTTCTAGTGGAATTCGCTTCTTTGATAATGGGTACTTATCAAAATCTACTGTTCCAATGTGAAGAACTTTTTCAGCTTTAAGCTCAATAACATGCTTCCCCTCTGCTCTTTCTAGTTGACCTTCCACCAATAGACATGTTCCAGTACGTAGAATCCGGCTAGGGGTAGCCACTGAAGAATCAACAACAACCTGAAAGATTTTAAATAACAATAAGAAAAATGAAAAAAAAATAATTGGATTACATTTTTTACATTATTATTTAATCTTAATCGTATATAGATTGATTTTTTGTTGATTTACAATGTAAATTTTTTAACTTTTATATTGATGGTGTATCAAAATTAAACTAAAAGATGAAAGCTACCTTTTGCTTTATAACAACCATCATCTTGTGACTTTAGGCATATAAATAAGCCATAAAATTCCCAACTTAATGATTTAATATCAAAGGAAATTTATGTGAAGCTAACCATATATGTGACGTCAAAAATTTTGTTTTTATATTTTGAGAGTACATTGATAAGAAACCAAAGCCCTTTACTTTCAAGGAAATTATATGCTTTTTGTCTTGCAGTCAATTTGTGAAGTTTAAATATTGGATCAGAATTTTTAATTCCTGACATTTTTCCAGATTTTAGGCCTATTTGTAAGTTGTTTGTTTTTTAAAGAAAAAATTGTCTTTCTAGTTAAAAATAAGTTCAAAATATTAAAAAAAAAAAAAAATCACAAAAATATTTTCACTGGCAAGTTAAAAATAATAATTCCTATAAAATAATTTAAAAAATAATATCATAAATTCCCCCCAACTTTTTTATCCATAAATAGCCTCGGATTCATGCAACAAAATATTTTGACGCAAACTTAATATATGAATCAACTAGTGCACTACAATAATTTATCAATGTAGACAGCAAATCAATATAATTACCTTCCCTAAACAATTAGGCTCTTCCATCTTCTTTTCTATTTTATTTGTATATATTTTTTTATCGTATTATCATTTTCTGTCATTTCCTTTTCTTTGTTTCTTGTTGCTGTCTCTATCTTTTTTCTACTTTTAATCCAAAACATCTTTATGACCATAAGACCATTCTCGATTAAAACCTAACTTTACTTTTTAGGCTTCAACTTAAATATTTTCAAAACAATGATTAGTTCACAAAACTAAAAGAAATTAACTACAATATATTAAGAGGAAGTGAGTTTTATATAGACAGTATACAAAAAATTTATGATATCATTTAATTATAGATGATTGAATGCGTAAAGATTATTAATTTTTATAATAATTAATTTAAAAACTTTATCTAAAATAATTTTTAATTAAATGACATGATAAAGTAAATGTAAGTTAAACTTAGTTCACAGTTCACTTTGCAAAATGAGGTTATACAAAAGGTAAGTTTTTATTTGATAAATTTTTATTAAATAAAAGTAAATAATGAGTTTTTTTTTTTTTTTTTTAATTAGTATTAGTGGAGTGTTTGGGTGAGATGATATTGGATACTTTCAAATCGGATGCAGAGCCAAACAGAGCAGTGAAGATACGACACCTGAAGGCTCGGAACGCATGACCCATCGGTGAGAAGCAGATACGCAGTAGAAGCTTTGGGAAGCAGAACCTTAGGATGATGAGGTACACTCACAGGCTCACGTTTCTTGCGCTGCCCGTAACCGCTTCCTCCGAACACGTCCAATATGCTCCGAATCAACGGTACTCGCGACTGCAGCATCTCCACGCACGACACGTCCTTGCTCCTCCCTCTGTCTCCGGCGGCGTCGTCTGTCAGCGTCGGCGGCGGCGCGGACTTCTCCACCTCCTTCCCCGACTTCACCCATCCGCCGACGACCACGCGCTGTCCCGCCGCCGCCTCGGGCCGGTCCATCAGCGCCTTCAGCGGGACCCGGGTCGAGTACGCGAACGGTGGGATGCGTGGCGCGTGCATGTGGAGCGGGGTCGAGGTGTTTTGTGATGCCATTGTGGTGAGGAAAGCGTGAGGGGAAAGAGTGTGTTTGTGTTTGTGTGATTGAGGGTTGGGAAGGGGAAGACATGGTGGTGATATAGTGAGGAGAATGATGCTTTGCTTGAAGACGGTTTTGAGGTTTGAGTGAGAAGGAAAGGGATTGTTTCGTTTCGGAGTTAGACGAGGTTGTGTAGTGTTGGGTTTGGTATTCTTTCGTGTTCGGTAATTTTGGCGGGAGGTGGTCCACTGTATTCTATTTGCCTACCTTTGTGCAAAGCAAAATGCCAAAATTTAGTTCAACAAAACCTCCCAGCTATCTCTCAAATTGTAATCTACATGAATACCAATGGTAATTGGAATACTAGTCTAGCTCAACTAGTTTACTTGTGCATTATAATATTCTTTGATTTCTACTATAAATCAAATATATAATCTAGATAAGTTAAATTTTTATCTTCGAATAACTAATATTACTCATTCCATGTTATAAATAAAGTTTGTACCAATTATAATCTATACTAATAATAATTATAATTGGAAAATCGGTCAAGTCTATTTCAGATAATTTAGTAAAATGTACGAGTGTTGTACTATTTTTTAATTTATATAGATAAAAAAAATAATTTGGATAAGTTAGACTTTTTATCCTTACTTAACTAATATAACTCATTTTATGATATAAATAAAGTTTGTATATTTTTTTATTTAACTTTTCCTTTTCACCCTTTAAAATAAATATAGAGAGCCATTTTTTTTCCTTATATTAATAATAATGAATGATACATAAGCACATAAGAAATGTTATTTGTAGAAAAAACTAATACAAAATATTATATAATTAAGAGAAAAAAAATAAAATATAAGATGTAATAAATAATATGATTGAGATAGATAAATAATTATGAGTAAAGTGTAATATATTTTCATGTGTTAAAAAGTGTACATATTTATTTTAAGACAAGAAGAAATGACACATAATACTTGAGTGTAGGAATATACAAATGATAACTCATTTAATGAAAGTTAAGAGAACTTTAATAAAAAATTAAAAAATAAAGGAAAATATCATTTACGAGGAGAAAAGTGTATATATAACATAACAGACAAGGACAATATAGTATTTATATATTTAAAAAAAGAAAATATAATTTACTAATATTATGAGTTGTTGTATGAATAACAAAACTCCTTACCTTAAAAATTTAGAAAGAGTTACTTTAATATTTGTACCCAAATCTTTTTTTACTTCTATCGACTAGTCCTCGAAGAAATGACAAATGGTATAGTTGATGAACAGGAAAATAAAATGCACCAGAAACATATATGTCTTAGGATATGTTTGAGAACGAGATTTTGGGAGGGTAAATATTTTTATTTATAATAAATATTTTTAAAAGAAAAGAAATAAAGTGATAAATTAATATAAATTTAATGTCCTAATCTATGTTTTTTATTTTTTTTATAAAATTGTATAATTTCTAAATTTACCACACCCGAAAATTTGATTCGGTTATTAAGGCTGAGTGCTTGTAACATTTACCTGGAAGTGTTAGAAGTTGTCATGGCCATTCTGTGTGTTTTTAAGACAAGGACCTTAAATAACAATGCTTCTATTCCCGTGGAAAATGTGTGGTTGATTTAAAAACAATATCTAATTTCTCAAGCATATTTCTTGTCTTATACTCTTATCCCATTTAACCAAGTCCTTTACTAATAATTGACATTGCCTACCCAACATTTTCGTGTCTTAAATGTTCATTATTTTCTTTTATCAGATAATAGTATAGTTCACATGGCTATTGCATAATATGCTGGCTGTATTTTCAAACCAAAAAAAAAATGTCTCCTGAATTCATGTAAATATTACTGCAGATTTCAAGGAATTTTGGGGAGGGAAAGATGCCTCTTGAAGAATATATAATTGCTTTAAATGGATGCAGTTGGCATTGACTTGCTTATTGCTGCAGTAGGTATTGGAAAAGGGAAGCAAGATCTCACTGGCACTGCTGTTGAGCCAACGAAGACCAATAACATCTTCTCTGTTCGCCCTGAAACCAATTGCCAAAGCTTGCTCATCTCTTACATCTGCGGATATAATCAAGTTTCTCACATCTGCTGATCTCTCTTGGGTAGTTGTTTGGCCTTGTCTTTTAGCAAAAGTAAGCCAAAAGGTTGGCATTCTGTACAACATGAAGACCAAGTTGTTTATGGATCAAAACAATCTTTTGGTTTTTCTTATTGTTGAAGTTGTCATTTTAGTGAACTCCCTGACTTAACTATTATAAATAGCTTGAGATGTGTGATAATTACAATGTCCTCAAATATTTTTATTCATGTGATGCGCAAATGTCTCAGAATATAATAGATTCTTTTCGACAACAATTGTGGTAATAGAATCAGCAAGATTTCAAGTGGGAGTAACCCAAGAACTCATAAAAATAAATAAGGAGAAAAAAGGTGTGAGAAAATCCACCTCATAACCTTCCGAAACATTGTGTTTATAATGAAGAAAAATAATGATTTTATAAGTTAAGACTCCATTTAAAAGACCAAGAAAAAAAAGACTAAGAAAAAAAAGACTAAGTTTAAAAATAAGGTTAAACAAAACAAGATTTTAATTAATTAAAAATATTTTTATATTTAATTGATAGAAAATTTTAACCTTTTGAAATATCACTCAAAATATACAATATTTCTTGTATACGATGATAAGAAATTTTTAAGAAGGAAACTGGTAACCACTACTTTAATTCTATAAGTGATATTGAATAGAGTAGCATCTGACCCTGAGCTTCTTGAGACTGAAAGTCAAACCACTGAGGGTGGTGTAAATGGGGAAAAAATGCAAGATAAACGAGACCTAGAGGGCGTGTCATATAGGCAACATTTCATTACCTTCAATCTCATAGTTTAAAGTGCATAGTTGATTATATAATCTTTTTACATCAGGCACATTATTAAGAGATGGTCTTAAAAATAGTGTTTTCATGCATAGGTTCTGATATGACCAACTAAACTACAATCAGATGCTGCAAACTGTGGAGGTGTAATGACTAGTGTTTACCTCATGCCTTGCTATTTCAGAACAAGAAGTAATTAGATGTAATGACTAATGAGAAGAAGATCAAGAAGGAAGCTACGATAGAAGCAATGCAAAAAGAGTGTCAAAACTATGCTGTAAATTTGCTAGTTATTGTAACTACCCGGAAAAGTATTCCAGTAAATTTCTGCATTACTGCTTTAGCAAAGAAATAAATTAAATCAAATTCTGAACTTTTCTTCTTTTCTATTGGATGAACTATTATTTCCACCAAAAAAGATCTATTCATTGTTGATGGATCTCTAGTTGTGATGAGATCTATATACAACTGATTCCGGAAGAAACAGAACAGTTTTGAGTAGGGTAGTCTAAATCGTTGTCACCAAAGTAAAACAATACAACATCTCCAAGTGTATGATCAATATTGCTAAAATCCTCTTCTTCCTTTTATGTAGTTCCATCCATTCTGCCATGAACAAAATTAAGTTATTTCATCTTAAATATATTTAAAAAAATATAAAGCAAAATTGTTCAAGAAACAAGTTGTCAAACATAAAAACACAGCCACAAAAGTAGCAAAAATTAGCCTTTATGTTTGAACATTAGGCTCCAAACACACTCACACAGCAAACATGGTCACTTATACAAGACTTCCAGATTATTATATTAATCTGTGACAGGAAAAAGGAGTTTATGATACTAATGCAACCAAAAAAAGAAGTAAATGATGACATGGAGACATGTCATTGTGATGTGAGAGTTTTATATAAGTGTTTTATTAAACTAATTAAATATAAACATATAAATCATCACATAAGTACAATGTTCTACAATTGCACATAGCAAGTGCAATCATCAATCTCAGGAAGTTGAGTGCCAATCACTTGCTAGTGCATTGGGAACAAAGGAACGAAAGAACAAAAGACATTTTTTAGTTCTGTAGCACTGAAAAATGCCCTTTGATGTACACTCATTAATACAAAACTCTATTTAGAAATACGTAAGGGAAGTTAGTTTAAGTTAGGATAATATACATTAGTAGTTGCACCTAGCAACAGGCAACAAGGACAGACAAACTACCAGTAGTCCATACAAGAGCATGAACCATGTTCAAAATGGTGAAAGCGCTTCCTATCTCGAATAACTATCTTACGCTCATACAATTTTGAGGTTAATTTCATTGAGGAATGACAATCTTCACAAATTCGCAAATTTTTTACAATCCGAAGTGGTGTCTTTGGGGCGGTACTAATTAAGCCAAAAGCAACAGCAATCTTCTCACTATGGTAGTGCAGCACACTTTCTTTATGTTTCTCATCCATCTTGAGCAACACTTGTGTGGTGACTGGCATATGACCTTCCAAGCTCAACTTGTTTGAAATTTCCTTCAACATTGAGTGTATGTCTTTGGCTCTAGGATGGGAATCATCTTCAACAAGGAACTCATGAATAACACCATCAATTTCAATCCAACTACATCCAGGGTCTTTCCTTATGTCCATGTCTTTCATCACCAACCTCACCTCAGCAACTGCATCCCAATCCCCTGATGTCGCATACATGTTTGAGAGAGCCACGTATGCTCCACTATCATGAGGAGCCAATTGCATTAAAACCTCTGCAGCACGCCTACCAATTTCGATATTTTTATGCATCTTACAAGCACCAAGCAGGGCCTTCCATATGACATCATCTGGTTTCATTGGCATGTTCAATATAAGTTCTTCAGCTTCTTCTAGATAACCGGCACGACCCAAGAGGTCAACCATGCATCCATAGTGTTCTATTTTAGGCTTTAATCCAACCCTATTAACCATGTCCTTAAAAAATAATCTTCCCTCATCCACTAAACCTGCATGGCTACAAGCACTCAAGATGGCTATGAATGTAACATCACTAGGGGATATTCCACACTTTCCCATCCTTGACAAATAATTAAACAAATCATTGGCTTTACCATGCATGGCAAGACCACCAATAACAGCATTCCATGTTATGACATTATTTTGAGGCAGCTTCTCAAAGACCTGAATTGCCTTCTCAATGCTCCCACACTTGGCATACATATCAACCAGGGCAGAGCCAAGCACGTCATCAATACAAATCTTATTCTTCTCTGCATACAAATGCACCCATTTCCCCATCTCAAGTGCTCCAAGACGTGAAATTGCAGGCAGCACACTGACCAAAGTCACCCGGTTCGGCAACATGTCTCCCATCTGCATCATCCTATGAAACATCTCTATGGCCTCCATATAGAATCCATTTTGAGCATACCCAGAAATCATCACATTCCAAGAAACCACACTCCTTTGAGCCATCCTGTCAAACAACTCCCGAGCAGCCTTAATGTTTCCAACTCTTACATACCCATCAACCATCACATTGCATAGAACCACATTAAACTCTTTCTTCCTCTCATCTCTCACCAACCTCCCTACATCCTCAACATTCCTATAAAACAAAACATGAGCATCCTCCATGCTCCCACACATCACGTACATCCTTAGCAAATTGGTGACAACAAACTCATCATCCACTAATCCAAACTTAACAACCAATCCATGAACCTGTTTCCCTTCTTCCAACCCAGCCGTGACCGCACAAGCCTTCAACAGCGATGGGAAAGTAAACTGGTTAGGCTCCACCGTTGCCTCAGACACCATTTGACAGAATACCAACAAGGCATCCAAGTGCCTATCATTGGTTTCAGCAAGTGCCCTTATCACAGTGTTCCAAGCAAAGCAATTTCGTTCAGGCATTTGGTCGAACACCGAGAGGGCATACCCAATATCGCGAAAATCAGAGGTGGCAGAGAGCCTAAGGATCTCTGATGCTATTCTGCTGTCATGGGCTTGTGCTGTTTTGATACAAAACGCATGCACTTGCTTCAATTCTCGCATGCTTTTGCACGTCCTGATTTGCGGGACAACAGAATATGGATGATGAGAAGTTGCTGCATTGGGCTGAAACATCAAAGCATTCATTTTTTAAAATAAAAAAAAAAAATCCAATTTTTTCTCCCTCCCTGAATTTTTTATCCAGTGGCAACAGTGTAAATAACTTATTTGGCTAGAGGGGGCTAGTTAAATTTTCAGCATGTTGCAAACTTTGAGATCATAGTTTCAACAGAAGAAAAGCTCTTTCTTTTTCCAAAATACCACATGGAGCGAAGAAGATGGTCAAAGATTGGGGATAAAACCGAGAATGTTTGGTGTGGAGATATGATAGGTATAGATATGATAGGTATAGATAAGATATGCGTGAATTTTGTTTGGATGACAGAAGAATTGAAGGATGAAGAAACTAGAGTAATAACCCGCACGCTTATTATCATTTTTTTAAAGTATTTTTATATAAATCTTTTATTTTGAAAATATTATCTTTATCAATATATAAATAATTTTAATAAATAATAATAATAATAACAAATATTTTATATTATAGTTTGTATTTGTTAGTTTTTCTTTAAAAAAATATATTTCTACCATAAAGAAATTAAATGACTAATGTTAATTATAAAAAAAATAAATATAAAAAAGGTATTTGACTAATATAATAAAACAAGTAAAATATGAATTCAAAGATAAGATAATGCTTGTATAATAATATTGATGATCTTATAGAAATTAATTAAGTTATTTAAGTATGATAGTTATAATTTAATAATGATCATATGCTAGAAAAGTGAAATTTGATAACATTGTTATACAATCAATAATAAAAGTATTCAGTTAAATTTTTTTAAAGATAATTTCTCTTTTATGTGTTGAAATTTGATAACATTGTTATACAACCAATAATAAAAGTACTCAGTTAAATTTTTTTAAAGATAATTTCTCTTTTATGTGTTATGATACCTTTTGCTTCTAATATTAATAATACTAATAAAATAAATTTAAAATAATTTAAATTTGAAAGTATACATTGATTGATAAAGGATTCACAAATAATTTGGTGATATAGAATAATTAAAAACAAACACATATATCTAACGACACTCTAAAAGTCAATTTCTAATATAATAAAATGTAAATCAAATTTAATTATAAAAAAAGTCACGATGTCACATGTCTGCACCCAAAAACAAAACAAAAGAGATAAGCAATAACTTAGTAACCCTAGCTCAACCTTCATGCATATGCTCAACGTCACATGCAATATGAGATTCAACCCATACACAAACGCACAACAGAATCGAGTGAGAAATGTACCTCACTTAGCTCATAGTATGGACACACTCACACAATTAACTACAAGATATAGAAAATAAGCAAAACACAAGCACAGATAATAAATAATAAGTAAACACAATTAGCAGATAATAACAAACAAGTATGCACTTGAATGTTGGTAATGCACTCTTAGCTGTACTCTTTATGTCATGTGAAATCAACTCTAATCAAGGAATTAGGATAGACACAACCTTGCTAATCTCCACTTCTATGATTAGCCATGCCACTCTAGCGTGATATCCCTTTAGCAGCACGTTAGATATTACTTGACTTGCATTGTCAACACGTGAGACCAATCTAGACCACTAGAATACCTTCGTACTAAGTAGTCCCTAAGAGGTTTAGTGACCATACCACTCAAGTTCGTGTCTACATTCCTTACACACCTATTTTCTTAAATGATGCATGATTTAATTTAATTAATTTATTGTTTTTTGTTGTCGCAAATTTGGCTGATAAGGACCATTATCGTCCCTTTATACCTAGGTACCTCATCCATGACCCATCACATATTTGTGAGTACCATTCTAGCCTCTCCTAAGGTAGGTCACTCATGGAATACATGTCCTTGGAGCCATTCTTATTTCTCACATACTAGGTCGCTCATTGGATAAATGTCTTTCGGAGCCATTCTTGTTTCTCACAAAATAGGTCACCCTTCTCATTTATCTTTATCACTTGTTATACATTTTTATATATCACATATAATTGTTCTCATGTATTTTCAACAATCACAACAACAATATATTTTGCACAAGCACACGTGTTCACAAACAAGTAGTAAATTCCATAGTAACACAACATTCATTCGATCCAAATAGGGCAGCACAAACATGCTCTTATTAGTATGGGCGTGCACAGTCGGTTTGACTCCAACTTGCATAGGATGTTCTTCGTGAGCACGATCGTACTCGATAGCCTACTATCAAATTCTCCTGGATTTTTTCCTAGAGTTTTGAAGTTAATGAGGAATCTATGATTTTTCTATGTTTTTCATACACATAGCCAATTGTATGCAAGAGATTCCACAACAAACAATATAAACAAGAAACTACAATCTTTAATAGACAAGAAATTATAATCTTTAGAGAGGTCAACCACCCCTTTAGAGAACACCAAGAACAAAAAATAGACAACATCAATTATATGATCATCTATACCCTTAACAAAAGGAAAAGTCCTAATCTAGGGAGTTCAACACCCCTTTAGATACTTTAGGGTTTAGGGAAACCTTCAACCCATGATCACAAGATTAATAATCTTGTACTTTATTAATTCACCTTAGATAGATAAAATGATAGAGACAAGAAACAACAAACAGACAACAAGAAAATAACTAAACACTTTGTCAATTGACAAAGACAATCAAACGCTAGCATTTCAAGTACAAGCAATAAGTAGAAAATAACTAAACACTCTATCAAACAGAAACGCTAAGCGAGGTCTAAGGCCAACCCCACTACCTGCAAATCCACCTTGAGCGAGATTTCTCACTCCCCCTTACCTAAAGAAGCATAGATGTAGAGAATAAGTTCCTTAGGATTGTTCTTCTTGTCCATCTACGGTTTCCTCAAAGGTTTTCCTCCTATTCTCCGATCTAGTTTAATGAAATCACATGTTTAGAAAACTAACTTAGCAAGAGAGGTTTTTCCAATTTCTTTGGTCACTCCTTTATATAACCCCAAATGGATCCAAAAAATGAGCCTTGTAGATCCCTCTAACAGCCCATGTGAAACCAAAACAAAGGGTCTCACATCTTTTGCGGAAGCTTTATAAGGTGGGAAAGATTTAAACTATTTGTGTTCGATGCTTTGTATCAATTTCAACTTGTTTGGAGATTCTCTTATCTTTCTTTGCTTGGTATCCAACTCCTTATATAGGAGAAGGAGACGGTGCATGAACTCATATTATCCAATGTGAGACTTAAAGCTATCTCACTCTTAGGAAAAAGATGTGAGACATGTGCTTATGATGTCCAACGTGGGACTAAACCTTTTACTATATTTAAATAGCATATTTTTCTTAATTTTATTAATTAAAACCCAACCTATATTTCTCCTAAAATATTATTTATTTAATTATAAAACAATTAAACCACTTATTAATAATAGTTAATAAAATTCAATATTTTACAACCAATAATACAATTGAATAAAAATTGGGGTGTTGCAACTCCCCCTCCTTATAGGAATTTTCGTCTTGAAAATTGCCTAACATAGACATTAAAGAAAACACACCATCAGAGGTGGGTGTTCTACCAATAACTACTATTTTCTAACAATCAAACTCTCAAAAGATCCTCTAAGGATTGGATGGTTCACTTCACTTAGTTGTCTAATCACATATGGTAGTTTGTAGTCGATCTTAACCTTAGTCTCTAAGGCTCTAGGCAACTCTCCTAAGATCTCAAGGTAAACTTGGGTTTTCTATCAAAACTACACTAAGATGTACAACATGCATCCTTTCAATCTCCTCAAGGTAATGCATAATTAACTTTTCTTAGGGTTACTTAACATTGATCGGGATATGCTAGACAATTTGGTTCATCTCTCCTCTACTACTTAAATCAAATATAACTTCTTAGGAATTCTAGACAAAATCTACCACAAGGTTCATCAGAATACTATCTCATTTTCATCTTGGAATACTCAAAATTACAACCTACCTAAGGTTTTCAGTTCTTTATCTTAGCTTCTTGAAAACTAACCATCATATATAGGTTCAATTACCTCTTCCTTTAAACCAAACCACCCAAACATTTCTCTAAGGTTTTGATATGTCCTCGCAGCTCTTAACGGAACATACAAACCACTACTAAGTCCACTTTGTAGAATCAACTTTCTAAGCTTGGTTCCATCCAGCACATGAATCTTATTATAAAATATCATTACCTCATTGGTTCTTATCTTAGCACCAATCCTATTTTCATGAGTTATCACTCTATTGATCTAGTAGATATGAGCCTAGCTTCTAACCTTCCCTACTTCCTTCCATCAAATCATTAGTTACCTTCAACATACCCAAGTTCATACTCTTTAGAGTAACCTCACATCTAAGCTTGAGTCTCTTAAATCTCTATAACCATTAAAGGGGACACATGAAGATTTCCTACTCAAGGCATTGACCACACTACATTGACTTTTCTTGGGTGGTGACTAAGATCGAAGTTATAAACCTTAAGAAATTCTAACCACTTACGTTGTCTCATTTTCAACTTCTTTTTTTTATCAACGAGTGCTTGAGACTTCTAGGATCATTAAAACCCTAAAATCTAGATTCATTCACTAATGTCTCCAAAGTCTAAGCACAACACTATAACCATTACTATAATTCACAGTAAGATAATTCTCCTTCATGGGTCTTAAGTTGTCTAGGTGCCTAGGTCACTGGCAAATCTTTAGGCATAAGCACACTAGTTAAACTCATTTTAGATGCATTCCTATACACTATAAAATGCTCACTTAAGTTGGGAAACACTAATATAGGATCTTACAACTATACCTCCTTATGATATGAAATGACCTAGATACTCACCCTTTAGGTTGCAAAACTCACACTTGACATCTTGGTATATGACTACTTGTCCCTAAGGACTTCCAACACCACTCTCAAATGCTCAACATGTTCTTCCCAAGTTTAAGACTACACTAGGATATCATATATTAAGACAACTACAAATTTATCAAGGTAGGGATAGAAGGTCATGTTCTAGAAAATCATTTAACTAGGAAGAAGGTATCTATCATTAATCATCACCTAGTTGACAATGATCTACACACAATCTCACTCTCATCTTCCTCTCGACTAATAAGAGTGGTACTACCACTATGGCACACTAAGCTTCACAAATTGTTTCTCTAGCAACCTCTCCAACTATCTCTTAAGCTTAACTAATTCTAAGGGTGAAATCTTGTCTAGTGTTGTGGTAAGGGTCCTATACGAGGTACTAAATTTATGGAAAGTGGAATTCCACTCTTTAAGGGTAGACTATAGACATCAACAACAACAACCTCTTTCTTTGCCTAGTGTTACATACACTTGGACATCTTCTCTCATGAATTTCTTCACTTGGTTGGCTTGCAAACTTTGATCCTTACTATTAAGCTCCTTCTTGGAATTAGGATAATCCCTCCCAATGCATCCTTGCTTCTTGCAATTAAAATGAATCACAATCTCATCCTTGCATTTGCACACGATATGTTTATGTTCATTGTATTTCTTACATCTCTGTGGTAGAAAGAACTCTTTCTCTGCTATTGTCACTGCATGTTAGCTTGTTGTAATCTTCTAGTTGTCATTATGGTTACTAGATAAACAAGATGGATTTGAACATGGCCTCTCGATTTGATCGCTAAACTTCTTGTCCTTCATAGAGTCCAATATTTTGTAGTGCACAACCCTCGCCTTGTTGTCCTTGTTAAGGATCCTGCATCTATTCACTAATGATGAACTTTGGCAAATTTCTTGATAGCCGATGGCTTATTGTCTCTCTGGTTATAGATCGTTCATGAATCTTCACACAATTGGAATACTCTCTAACTTTATTCAAACAATGAAGTAGGTATCTCAACAATTCTTCAACTTGATTGCATAATCTACCACGATCCTATTGCCTTGCTTGAGCTTTAGGAACTCTATTCCTTTACTGTTACAAATATCCTCCAAAAGCATTTCTCTCAAGAATATCTCTAAAAATTATCCCAAGCGACTATTCTAACCTTAGCTTTCAAGCATCGATGCTTATTCTCCCACCAAGACTCGACCTCTTCGACTAGCATGAAGGCAACAAGTCACCTTCTAAGTGTGTCCATGCACATAACTCAAAAGATCTTTCAATTCTATGCAACCAACTTTGTGCACCTACAGGGTTGTATGACCCTTGAAGCATTGAAAGTTTGTTCTATTAGAACCTAGCTAGTGCTTGGAACTTAGTCACTCCATCATCCTTACTCTAATCCCTCTCCACAACATGAGCTAAGGCATGAAGAGCATTGATAATAGTATGGTCATGTCTATTAGAAGCCATTACTTCCTACACTAACTAGATGCAACAAGTAATGCAAACAAATAAGTCTTACAAAAATAATTCAAATAATATACTAGTAGCACACTCTTTTAAGAGTACACATTAGTAGCAAACATGTGATACTCTTCTACCCCGAATACTTAAATTAAAATAATCATGTAAATAAAATGAAGACAGGGTAATAGTTAAAACCAAAAAGCACAATTGGTATTAAGGATAAAAGGTTCACATGACAATTAAAAGGTAGGCACAAAGTTTTCAAGGTGGTTTTAGATCTAAACATTATAATTGAGAAAACTAAAGACATAATCATCTTTAAAATAAGTCATTCAAACATCAAGGCATAAAGCAACTATTCTAACTTTTAGAACCCCAATGTCACACTAATTAGAGCAAGACCCCGCCTTTTTAAAACTTGGCACCATGAGTGCCCTCAACGTTACCTAAAAGAAAACAACAAGAGAAAGTACGGTGAGAAATCACATTCAATCATATATCAAGGTAGATAATGTCCCAAATCCTACCCATTACCGTACTCAATTACTAACGGTTAACAGATGCTCATATATCAATCACATTTCATTCATTCAAAATCAATTACAGTTCATTCATGTTTACAAAATGCACATGCTCGCACAATGCATATGCTCATCACCACACCTAAGAGTCTCGAGTTAGAACTCCACACCATGGGCGAACCTCCTAAATCCCCTTAGTTATCACTAATGATGGCCACACTGTTAAAACACCCCGTATGGGCGGTGTGTTGCACAGTTAATCCCTTGTCTAATATTCTAGCTGGGTCGGGTCAACCCCGACTCGCCCGTTAGTCTATCCCGTTAATTCAATTAATTAAATTAATAAATGAAAGTAATTTAGATAAAGCTTCATTAGTTTATAAAATCATTAACCCCTCTATTAAAATAAAATTGATGATAATAATAATAATGTAATTAATTTCTAAAAATAATTAAATAAATTTTAGGATGTTACAATTCTCCCCTCCTAAAAGAAAATTCATCCTCGAATTTACATACAGTAAGTACTTCCCATACTCTTACAATTGCCCTCCCCTTACTCATTTAGTGTTTCTAACGACAATCCTTACTCGATTTGCATTGGCTAAATAATCATCTCACCTCTCTAACCAGTTAACCTTAAATCTTTCACAATTTCTAGTATCAATTCTCATACCAGTCTTCTTTTCACCTTTAAACAAGTTAGTTCGGTTACTTGCCAGAATAACAATGTATGTCCAGAGTTGAAACATGTGCAATTATTGTGTACATGGCACGGCTGAAGTAGTAGACTGAACCCAATCCAATTAGATTCCTCGAGTTTAACAAAATCGCTCCCACAAGTTCTAAATTAACTCTAGGATTCCAACCTGTCAACCAAACAGGTGGTCACACTTATCCACTCTTCCCATGATTTAAGCTGCCAAAACATCTTCCAAAGATCCTCAGGCATCTATACCACTTCGATTTGATATTACATCTACCGTACGATCCTCTTCTAAGACTTACTAAGTACATAACTCCATTTCTAAATTACTTAATGCCATCTAGAAAATCATATTCCCTCGTCTTATGGTTTCTCTTCTATCCACTAAAATGGGTGTTCTAACTAGTTAACAGATCATGCCCTTTAATCACACGAAAGGATGCGAAAGGATTTCCTATTTATGACATATTCTACTGTCTTGATTCTACCTAGTGATGGCTTCCTAAAACCTTGGTCATTTGGAAATTCCAATCACCTAATCTATTTTAGGTTCCTATCCTACTAGTTGAATTTCCATTTAGTGTTTCTATGTTATCGAGAATATCAACTTAAAATCATGCAAGTGGTGTCTTCGAATCTTAAGAGTAGCCATTACTGCTACTACCTCCAAGCTAGGGGTCACATAATTAGTCTTACAACTCCCAATTGTCTATAAGATTAAAATACATCCTCACTATCTAGTAACAACACTTTTCTCAATAACTAAGGTTAGGTATTACTAAGGTTGGCACGCTATATAATGCTTCTCCAAGACATTAGGAACTAACTCCAAATTATCAATCCATCTAAACCTTGCCCCCTTCCTAGATTCTTGAGTTAAAGACTATGCTAACTTAAGAAATATGTCTAGGAATTCACCACGGTATTTGTCCAATCCCAGGAAAATTTATAATCTTACTCACTAATGCAAGATTTTTAACTTAAGAGAAACTGCTACCTTAAAAGGCTGACTATTGGGTTCTCACACTAAAGATCACATAACTTAAAGAACTCATATCTTCTATTTAACTTTTATTAAACAACTATACCACGACTCATCTCAATAGTACAGACTAGTATCCTTAGATGCTACTCAAGCTTTTCTCAAACTAAACAATCATTAACAAAATCCACTATGTCTCTTTCCATTTAGGCCACCACAATATCAAGAAGAGTTAAAAGAAATGCCTCAATAGCTCCCACCAAAAGAGTTCCTCTGTTTTCAAATGAAGTCAATGGGGAAAGCAAAACTGTCAAAGCAAGAGGTAAGGTTTCTAAATGCACAATGGCACACGAATATCGTACCTTTCGTACTGGCCTTGATTCTATGAAATTTAAAGCAATAACTGTTATTGCAGAAAATGTTTGATAGAGAAATCTAACTAGTTGTACTACTCTCTCTCGGGAATTTTCATCGTTGAGCTCTCATTCTTGCATAAATGGCTCCATCTGTTTGTGTTCACCCTACAACAACTTTACTGAGTTTTCAATAGTGAAAAATGATACCCCTAATAGCAACCCTTCTGCTTGCAATTGTTCCCTTATCCCTCCATCTAACCACAGAATAATAACCAACGAAATCACCCCAAAAAATGTTGTCACCCAACTTATTCATTTGTTAAAAAGAACTGTTGTTGCATGTCACCTTCTGTATCCACTAATGGGTTCTCTCCAACGTCATCAATGGGTGAAAGCAATGGTTCCCAACGTCATCTTGGATTAGAAGCATAAGCTACCACTCTACCCTCTTGCGTTAGCACTCCACCTATACACATCCTAGAAGTATCACAATATATTACAAAAGGTTCACTAAGGTTTGGCAATACTAAAACTGGTGCACTAGTTAACTTCTCCTTAAGGGTTTGGAAGCTATACCCACACTAACTATTCTACCCAAAACAACTCCCTTCCTAACCAACTCCATCAAGGTCAAGCTAACTTAGATAAACCTTCTCTCATGACCAACTAGTCCAAGAAAACTTCTATGCTCACTCACCGATTAAGGGATCTCCCACTTAAGAACAACTTTTGCCTCAGAATGTTCTACCCCTATACTTCTTCTAGAGATTACATGACCTAGAGAACTCACTTCTTCTAACCAAAGGTCACATTCAAATAATTTAACATGTTAATCTCTAAGAGTCTGAAGCACTACCCTTAAGTATTCCCTCTAACTCATTAATTACTTAAGGCCCTTGCCATGAGCTGTAAAGCATGAATCTTCACACTCTCTTTACTGCCATCTTAATCTATTAAGATTAAGATAATAGTAAACACCAAAAACACAATAAACAATAATAAATACAGCAATAAAACACATCACATCATCACTTTCCAATTTTATTAGAATAAGGATGAGAAACTCATTCCTCAAACTTCACAAACATCCAAAATAAATAGCTACTTAGGCTAGTCACAACAAAATGTTCATTCTTCAAAAGAAAACATTTCAAATCAATTGATCCACCAGCTCGCCAAGAGTACTTTTTGCCTTTAACAACATATTGAGGTGATTAGACTCAATAGATCGTAGTTAGCAATAGGGATGCTTGATACAACAACCAACGAAGGAACATCTATATTACCTCAACACTTCCTTAAAATACACTAGATTACTGCACTTGTACATCACACTTAACATAAATAAACACTAACACATGGTAGACGCATAACTCACTGGTCGAATGAATCACCCAAAATCCAATACAATGCAAAACAGAACAAACAATTTATTGTCATCTTTCAAATCAGTTCAACCATGTTAACAAACGCAATGCAAAATATGTTAGACACATAACTCACGGCCGAATGAATCGACCTTCTCTAATACCACTAAATGTGACACCCTTCTACCTCGAATACTTAAATTAAAATAATCAAGTAAATAAAATAAAGACAGGGTAGTAGTTAAAACCAAAAAGCACAATTCGTATTAAGGATAAAAGGTTCACATGATAATTAAACGGTAGGCACAAAGTTTTCAAGGAGGTTTTAGATCTAAACATTATAATTGAGAAAACTAAAGTCATCATCATCTTTAAAATAAGTCATTCAAACATCAAGGCATAGAGTAACTATTCTAACTTCTAGAACCCCGATGTCACACTAATCAGAGCAAGACCCCGCCTTTTCAAAACTTGGCACCATGAGTGTCCTCAACATTACCTAAAAGAAAATAACAAGAGAAAGTACGGTGAGAAATTGCATTCATTCATATATAAAGGCAGATAATGCCCCAAATCCCACCCATTACCGTACTCAATTACTAACGATTAACAAATGCTTATATATCAATCACATTTCATTCATTCAAAATCAATCACAGTTCATTCATGTTTACAAAATGCACATGCTCGCATAATGCATATGCTCATCACCACACCTAAAAGTCTCGAGTCGGAACTCCACACCATGGGCGAACCTCCTCAATCCCCTTAGTTATCACTAATGATGGCCACACCGTTAAACATCCCGTATGGGCCGGTGTGTCACACAGTTAAACACCACCTATGGCCCGTGCGAAGACATTCCACACAACCGTTAAACACCACCTATGGCCGATGTGCAGCATGGTTAAACACCACCTGTGGCCCATGCATATGATTGTCCCCCATCACTAGTCCCCCTGTTAAACACTACATATGACCAGGGTATTATAGCCACGTCTGCCTTCTCATGCATCTCATGCCTCTCATGTCCATGCTCAATGCATCCTCATCCACCCTCTTATTCTCATGATTTATTTATACATCATTCGCACAGTCCACAATCATACCCAACCATATTAATTTAACCATCATTATTATAAATCATTCATTAGAAAGCACAGAAACACACATAAAACACCGTTGAATTTCACCCAGTTTCATCATTGCACACAAGAGCCTCAAATCATGAACAACCATAAACAACACAAGAATCAAGTAATTAGGGCAATTAATCATACAGTTTCCCAATAAAAATCACATTAGAATAAGACGTTAATCAGACCATAGAGCATATTGACAAATCTTTTCTACCGATTAAAATATTTTTAAAACATAATAATCAAACGAAATTGAGAATTTAGATCCTAGAGGGACTTAGGGATTGCCCTCACTACCCGTACACTCCCGCATTCATATATGATCAAACCCATCTCCCCCGTACCTTAGATGCGAAGAATAGTGATGATCTGATGCAGCTCGAGGACGGTCTGAACACCCCAACTCCTCTTCCTTGCAGGTCAGCGTTCTCTCTTCTCTAGGTCTGGCTGTCTGACGCGTAAAACACCAATTAGGGTAAACTGATTACCCCTTGTCTAATATTCTAGCTGGGTCAGGTCAACCTTGACCCGCCCGTCAGTCTATCCCGTTAATTCAATTAATTAAATTAATAAATGAAAATAATTTAGATAAAGCCTCATCAGTTTATAAAATCATTAACCCCATCTATTAAAATAAAATTGATAATAATAATAATAATATAATTAATTTCTAAAAATAATTAAATAAATTTTAGTATGTTACAAAACAAACGAGGTTGATATTAGAAATTTGATATATACTAGTGGAACACTCTTATGAGAGTACACACCCGTAGCAAGAAAAACACAACACACAAAGGTCGAACAAATCAACCTAACTTTGATACCACTAAATGTGACACCTTCTACCCTCGATGCTAGTAATACTAATAAAATAAACTTAGAACAATTAACAATATGGTCATATACGATAATTAAAAACAAACACACATCCTTAATGACACTCCAAAAGTTAATTTCTAATGTCATTAAATGTAAATCAAACTTAATTACAAAATATGCCCTGATGGCACATGGCCTATCAAAGTGTAACCAAAAAACAAAAGTAAGAACAAACAAAAAGGGGAAAACAATAACTAAGGAGCCTTAGCTCAACCCTCATGTGTTTGCTCAATGTCACCTACAATATGACATTAAACCCAAACACAGAACAGAAAGGAATGTGAAATATACCTCACTCAACTTGTGGTATGAGCACATTGTAAGTAGCAAACACTCACACAATTAACTAAGAGATATAGAAAATAAGTAAAACATAGACATATAATTAACAAACAATAAGCAAGCACAACTAACAAACAATAACAAATAAGTATGCACATGAATGTTGGTAATGCACTCTTAGTACTACTTTGTATGCCATATGGTATCAACTATAATCCGATAAGTAGGCTAGACAGCGCCTTGCTAAACTTCACCTTTGTAGTTAGCCATGCCACTATAGCATGATATCCCTTTGGTAGCACGTCAGGTACTACTCGACTTGCATCGTCAAATCCGACACATGGGATCAGTCACAACCATTGGAATACCTTTGTACTAAGTAGCTCCTAAGAGGTCTAGTGACCTTATCAGTCAAGTTTGCATCTACATTCCATATACATCTATTTATTAAATGATGTATGATGTTGTTAAATTAATATATTGTTTTCTCTTGTCGTAAATTGGACTGATGAGGACCATTCTCACCCTTCTAGGTCTAGGTACCTCCCTTTCCAAAGCTAGGTCACTTACTGGATAAATATTCTTCAAGGCCATTCTCGTCTATCATAGACTAGGTCACCATTTTCATTTACCTTTATTACTTGTTACACATTTTGTATATCACATATCATCGTTCTTATATGCTTTCAACAATCACAACAATAATATATTTTGCACAAGCACACATATTAACAAATAAGTAGTAAATTCAATTGTAAAACCACATTCGTTCTATCCAAATAAGGCAGGACAAATGTGCTCCCATTAGCATGGGCATGTATAATAAGTGTGATTGGGCTAATTATATTTTGGGTTTATATAGGCTATCACTAATCTCTAATTAGCCTTAAACTAATCTTAGAAATAAGTTAAGAGTGGCCCAAGGCTAGCCCAAAACACAAGCCAAAGGGAAGGCCAAATTTGGTCACTAGAAGCTACACGCTTAGTGATTGAATTTTCAGTCTCTAACAAAAGCAACATAAATTGGGTTTTTGGACCCAATTAAAACATAAGCCAAGAAAATACAAGTATTCTACCATCTAGAACAAAGTTTAAGACGTCTTAAAAAGGTCTATACAAGGTTAATTTGGCATTCAAACAAAGTGTTTATAGTAGAGCCTTCATTGGGCCCTCCTTGGTCGTGGAGGAGGCCAAACTCCTTCTTCACTTCGTCTTGTATGCTACAAGATTTCTTTGATGATTCTTTATAATAAAAAGATAAATAGTTTATAAACATCTCAATTGTAGGTCAAATTATATACTTCAAAAAGCTTGAAAGCTATGCAATATATTTGCATGAAAACATCCTACTATGATTTAGTCATAACACATGACAAGTGGTTCATTGATTGAAGATTGAGTATCATTTGATCCAATGATAAAATATTTAACTTGATTCATAGTGCATCTATCACAACTTATACATTTGCATAAATAGTAATTGATTATCGGCATGAAATGTCGCAACACATATATTAATAATTTTCTAGTTAATTTTTTCCTTTTCGTTATGAAATTGTAACGAATTGTACTAGAGGAATATTAGATGTATTGCACAGTTAGACAAATTATTCAAGTCAATACATCAATCTAAAAGAATAAACATTTAGAAAGAATTATGGAGAACAATCAATAGAGTAACACAACTAAAAGATAAAGGTCCAATGACATTTCACGATGATAAGTTAACCATTTGGAATGGAAAATTGTTCCTTCCACTTAATTTTACATGTGAAGAAGAATTTTTACTTTTTTATAGAATGATATTATAGAGTCTATGTAAATGACCAATCCACTTTAACTTACAAAAATTGTTTTCTTACCCATACTAGTTAAGTCCTAAATTTCATTTTTATAGCAAAATTCTTCTTTGAAATTTTGGTATGGAAAATTAAATGTGATGAAGTGAACAATTTTTTTTGTTAATAATATTGAAATAGATTGGTTTTTTTAATTATTTTAATTTCATTACTAATATAAATCCATTATCTAATTAATAAACTCACTTATTCGTACATGATTACACCGTTAGCTAAAAGCATGATGTATATCTCAAACTCAAAACTTGACAAGCAAAATAATGTCTTCGTAAAAGGAAAAAGCATAGTGAAATTTTAAGTTCAATTAAAATGAATGAACTTACAAATCATAGCATATTAAATGTCATTTTCATAATAATATGAGTCACGTGCCATCATAGTATCTGACCTTAATTGCAAGATGAAAAATAGAACATCAACTTACACATCGTATAAACATTACATCTTACACCTTATTACTCATAACAAGACAACATATCACACACAATATGATGACCTTTCGACTATCGTATAGTAATGGAAAAGTTCTATTGAAGCTAACATTATAGGTAAAAATAAAGATTCTAGAAAAAACAAAAAGTTTTAAAGCACAACTTAGTTGGATTGAATCCCATTTCTCAACGATAGTTGAATAAATTTGTTAGGATAAGTATAGAGGAATCATCGTGTTAGTGCATGCTTACCTGCCTTTTCGATATTAGCAAACTCACATTAGTTAATTACATTTTGACGACGAAGCCAATTTAGGTACTCGTTATCTATTTTAAGTGACTAGCATTTCCATATAAACCTCACACTCCATTTCAATGAGGAAATAAAAAATATTGAATAGTCATATATGTTTTCAATGGGTTCTTCTTCTTGGGTTGGGATCCTCTTATTGAGCTTAGCTCTCATATCCTTATGCTTTGCAACAGAGGTTACTTATGATGCACGTTCTCTTATTATTAATGGAGAAAGACGCATTATTTTTTCTGGTGCAGTCCATTATCCACGAAGCACAGTGGAGATGTGGCCTGACATTATTCAGAAGGCGAAGGATGGAGGCCTCGATGCCATTGAAAGTTACATATTTTGGAACCGCCATGAACCTGTTCGACGTGGATATGATTTTTCAGGAAATTTGGATTTCATCAAATTTTTCAAGCTAATCCAAGAAGCTGGTCTGTATGCCATTATAAGGATTGGTCCTTATGCTTGTGCGGAGTGGAACTACGGAGGCTTCCCATTATGGCTCCATAATATGCCAGGGATTGAGCTAAGAACTGATAACCCTGTTTACAAGAACGAAATGCAAATTTTCACTACAAAAATTGTGAACATGGCCAAAGAAGCAAAGTTGTTTGCATCACAAGGAGGACCTATCATTCTTGCTCAAATTGAAAATGAATATGGAGACATCATGTGGGGTTACGGAGATGCAGGAAAGACATATATCAAATGGTGTGCAGAAATGGCTTTGGCACAAAATATCGGTGTCCCATGGATCATGTGTCAGCAACATGATGCTCCTCAACCTATCATCAATACTTGCAACGGGTACTATTGTGACCAATTTCAAACCAATAACCCCAAAAGTCCGAAAATGTTCACTGAGAATTGGATTGGGATGGTTTCAAAAATGGGGCGAAAGGGTTCCCCACAGAAGTGCTGAAGATTCAGCTTTCTCAGTTGCACATTTCTTCCAAAATGGTGGGATATTGAATAATTACTACATGTATCATGGAGGAACTAACTTTGGTCGCACAGCAGGGAGGCCCGTATATAACAACATCTTACGACTATGACGCACCACTTGATGAGTATGGGAATTTGAATCAACCTAAATGGGGACATCTTAAGCAACTTCATGCATCAATAAAATTAGGGGAAAAGATTCTCACCAACGGGATAGGGACTGACAAGGATTTTGGCAATCAAGTCACATTGACAACGTATACCAATGCAAATGGGGCAAGATTTTGTTTCTTGAGCAATACAAACGACAATCAAGATGCAAATGTTGACTTACAACAAGATGGTAGGTACTTTGTCCCTGCTTGGTCCGTGACGATTCTTGATGGTTGCAACAAAGAAGTTTTCAACACCGCAAAGGTTAATAGTCAGACCTCGATAATGGTGAAGAAGAGTGATAATGCTTCTACTAAGCTCACTTGGGCATGGATACCAGAGAAAAAGAAAGACACCATGCACGGAAAAGGAAGTCTCAAAGAAAACAAGCTCCTTGAGCAGAAAGAAGTAACTTCGGATGCTACCGACTACTTGTGGTACATGACACGCGTTGATATCAATGACACTTCCATTTGGAGCAATGCAACTCTTCGCGTGGACACTATGGGCCATACCCTTCATGCTTATGTTAATAGAAGGCATATAAGATACCAATTTAGCCAATGGGGAAACAAATTCACATATGAGAAACAAGTTTCTTTGAAAGAGGGGCCGAACATCATAACTTTGCTTAGTGCCACTGTTGGGCTTGCAAATTATGGCGCAGGATTCGATAAGATAAAAACCGGTATAGCAGGTGGTCCTGTTAAATTAATTGGAAAAAATAATGTGACTCTAGATTTGTCAACCAACCTTTGGTCTTACAAGGTTGGTTTGAATGGGGAAGAAAGACGTCTATATGATCCCCAACCACGCAATGGTGTATCATGGCGCACTAATTCATCTTATCCTATCGGGAAACCCATGACTTGGTATAAGGCAGACTTCAAAGCTCCTTTTGGAACGGACCCTGTGGTTGTGGACTTTCAAGGCTTGGGTAAAGGACATGCTTGGGTGAATGGGCATAGCATTGGTCGTTATTGGTCCTCTTGGATTAGTGTTACCAATGGATGCAGTGACACTTGTGACTACCGCGGAAAATACGTAAAGGAAAAGTGCAACAGCAATTGCGGAAATCAGTCGCAAAGATGGTACCATGTGCCAAGGTCATTCTTGAACAATGGCAAGAACACATTGGTTTTGTTCGAAGAAGTAGGTGGAAATCCTCAAAATGTCTCCTTCCAAATAGTGACAACTGGAACCATTTGTGCTCATGTTGATGAAGGTGCACAGTTAGAGTTATCATGCCAGGGTGGGAAAATAATCTCTCAAATCCAATTTGCAAGCTTTGGAAACCCACAAGGTAAGTGTGGTTCTTTCAAGAAAGGCACCTGGGAAGCGACCGATAGCCAATCAGTGGTAGAAGCTGCATGCATAGGAAAAAATAGTTGTGGGTTTACAATAACAAAAGAAGCATTTGGTGTAACGGGAGGTAATGAAGGTGTAGCTAGATTAGCAGTGCAAGCAACTTGTTGAGTCAATATCTCATCGAAATCAAAATTTAAGGGAAGGAAATCATTACAAGCTCAAGTTGTATATGCTATAGCCATACTAGTCCAATTGTGTCGTCTTTTAATTCACAAACAAGAATGCCTTTTACACAACTATTTTCCCTATCTACAATTCTTCACCAAAAAACATGTTATCCTTAAAAAACAAAAAAATATATTTTTAGCAACTTTCTTCTGCATGGTAAAATGTTGAGCAAAATTGAAATATGCCTAATGTTTGAGAACTAGTTAATTGCTATTATATTGTTTTTTTGTAAAATTACTTCTTGCAAGAAAATGAGAATATTTGTACATTGATTATGAGAGAGAAAAATGAACAAATAAATATGAATAATGGGTACATTTGAGATCTTATGACTAGATTAGTGGAAAATAGGGGGAAATTTAAGATTATATAGTCTAGTTTTAGAATCAAATAAAACAAAGTATTTAACACCAATATTTGAAATCATACATTGTTTCATATTTAAAAATAATTGATGATATATTTTAAGATCCAACATTCATTAACTCTATGAGCACAATATTATATATGATGACTTGTATCAAAGAGAAATAAAATGTAATATATTAAATGCAAAATCACAACACATAGACACATAAATATTGTCTTACGAATCTCAAATATCAACCAATGAAATAACTCTTATGTGTTTTACCCAATAAGTAAGGAAAGACAACAAAGTCAAAATAATTTATGAGTATATTTGTGACATCATTTACCCCCATACTTAACAACACTAATAAAATAAACTTAGAATGAATTTAAATATCAACACGCTAACAATAGAAAACTCAAGATATATTTCATTCAATGACTAAAACTGATTGGGCTAATTATATTTTGGGTTTATATAGGCTATCACTAATCTCTAATTAGCCTTAAACTAATCTTAGAAATAAGTTAAGAGTGGCCCAAGGCTAGCCCAAAACACAAGCCAAAGGGAAGGCCAAATTTGGTCACTAGAAGCTACACGCTTAGTGATTGAATTTTCAGTCTCTAACAAAAGCAACATAAATTGGGTTTTTGGACCCAATTAAAACATAAGCCAAGAAAATACAAGTATTCTACCATCTAGAACAAAGTTTAAGACGTCTTAAAAAGGTCTATACAAGGTTAATTTGGCATTCAAACAAAGTGTTTATAGTAGAGCCTTCATTGGGCCCTCCTTGGTCGTGGAGGAGGCCAAACTCCTTCTTCACTTCGTCTTGTATGCTACAAGATTTCTTTGATGATTCTTTATAATAAAAAGATAAATAGTTTATAAACATCTCAATTGTAGGTCAAATTATATACTTCAAAAAGCTTGAAAGCTATGCAATATATTTGTATGAAAACATCCTACTATGATTTAGTCATAACACATGACAAGTGGTTCATTGATTGAAGGTTGAGTATCATTTGATCCAATGATAAAATATTTAACTTGATTCATAGTGCATCTATCACAACTTATACATTTGCATAAATAGTAATTGATTATCGGCATGAAATGTCGCAACACATATATTAATAATTTTCTAGTTAATGTTTTCCTTTTCGTTATGAAATTGTAACGAATTGTACTAGAGGAATATTAGATGTATTGCACAGTTAGACAAATTATTCAAGTCAATACATCAATCTAAAAGAATAAACATTTAGAAAGAATTATGGAGAACAATCAATAGAGTAACACAACTAAAAGAAAAAGGTCCAATGACATTTCACAATGATAAGTTAACCATTTGGAATGGAAAATTGTTCCTTCCACTTAATTTTACATGTGAAGAAGAATTTTTATTTTTTTATAGAATGATATTATAGAGTCTATGTAAATGACCAATCCACTTTAACTTACAAAAATTGTTTTCTTACCCATACTAGTTAAGTCCTAAATTTCATTTTTATAGCAAAATTCTTCTTTGAAATTTTGGTATGGAAAATTAAATGTGATGAAGTGAACAATTTTTTTTGTTAATAATATTGAAATAGATTGGTTTTTTTAATTATTTTAATTTCATTACTAATATAAATCCCTTATCTAATTAATAAACTCACTTATTCGTACATGATTACACCGTTAGCTAAAAGCATGATGTATATCTCAAACTCAAAACTTGACAAGCAAAATAATGTCTTCGTAAAAGGAAAAAGCATAGTGAAATTTTAAGTTCAATTAAAATGAATGAACTTACAAATCATAGCATATTAAATGTCATTTTCATAATAATATGAGTCACGTGCCATCATAGTATCTGACCTTAATTGCAAGATGAAAAATAGAACATCAACTTACACATCGTATAAACATTACATCTTACACCTTATTACTCATAACAAGACAACATATCACACACAATATGATGACCTTTCGACTATCGTATAGTAATGGAAAAGTTCTATTGAAGCTAACATTATAGGTAAAAATAAAGATTCTAGAAAAAACAAAAAGTTTTAAAGCACAACTTAGTTGGATTGAATCCCATTTCTCAATGATAGTTGAATAAATTTGTTAGGATAAGTATAGAGGAATCATTGTGTTAGTGCATGCTTACCTTCCTTTTCGATATTAGCAAACTCACATTAGTTAATTACATTTTGACGACGAAGCCAATTTAGGTACTCGTTATCTATTTTAAGTGACTAGCATTTCCATATAAACCTCACACTCCATTTCAATGAGGAAATAAAAAATATTGAATAGTCATATATGTTTTCAATGGGTTCTTCTTCTTGGGTTGGGATCCTCTTATTGAGCTTAGCTCTCATATCCTTATGCTTTGCAACAGAGGTTACTTATGATGCACGTTCTCTTATTATTAATGGAGAAAGACGCATTATTTTTTCTGGTGCAGTCCATTATCCACGAAGCACAGTGGAGATGTGGCCTGACATTATTCAGAAGGCGAAGGATGGAGGCCTCGATGCCATTGAAAGTTACATATTTTGGAACCGCCATGAACCTGTTCGACGTGAATATGATTTTTCAGGAAATTTGGATTTCATCAAATTTTTCAAGCTAATCCAAGAAGCTGGTCTGTATGCCATTGTAAGGATTGGTCCTTATGCTTGTGCGGAGTGGAACTACGGAGGCTTCCCATTATGGCTCCATAATATGCCAAGGATTGAGCTAAGAACTGATAACCCTGTTTACAAGAACGAAATGCAAATTTTCACTACAAAAATTGTGAACATGGCCAAAGAAGCAAAGTTGTTTGCATCACAAGGAGGACCTATCATTCTTGCTCAAATTGAAAATGAATATGGAGACATCATGTGGGGTTACGGAGATGCAGGGAAGACATATATCAAATGGTGTGCAGAAATGGCTTTGGCACAAAATATCGGTGTCCCATGGATCATGTGTCAGCAACATGATGCTCCTCAACCTATCATCAATACTTGCAACGGGTACTATTGTGACCAATTTCAAACCAATAACCCCAAAAGTCCGAAAATGTTCACTGAGAATTGGATTGGATGGTTTCAAAAATGGGGCGAAAGGGTTCCCCACAGAAGTGCTGAAGATTCAGCTTTCTCAGTTGCACATTTCTTCCAAAATGGTGGGATATTGAATAATTACTACATGTATCATGGAGGAACTAACTTTGGTCGCACAGCAGGAGGCCCGTATATAACAACATCTTACGACTATGACGCACCACTTGATGAGTATGGGAATTTGAATCAACCTAAATGGGGACATCTTAAGCAACTTCATGCATCAATAAAATTAGGGGAAAAGATTCTCACCAACGGGATAGGGACTGACAAGGATTTTGGCAATCAAGTCACATTGACAACGTATACCAATGCAAATGGGGCAAGATTTTGTTTCTTGAGCAATACAAACGACAATCAAGATGCAAATGTTGACTTACAACAAGATGGTAGGTACTTTGTCCCTGCTTGGTCCGTGACGATTCTTGATGGTTGCAACAAAGAAGTTTTCAACACCGCAAAGGTTAATAGTCAGACCTCGATAATGGTGAAGAAGAGTGATAATGCTTCTACTAAGCTCACTTGGGCATGGATACCAGAGAAAAAGAAAGACACCATGCACGGAAAAGGAAGTCTCAAAGAAAACAAGCTCCTTGAGCAGAAAGAAGTAACTTTGGATGCTACCGACTACTTGTGGTACATGACACGCGTTGATATCAATGACACTTCCATTTGGAGCAATGCAACTCTTCGCGTGGACACTATGGGCCATACCCTTCGTGCTTATGTTAATAGAAGGCATATAAGATACCAATTTAGCCAATGGGGAAACAAATTCACATATGAGAAACAAGTTTTTTGAAAGAGGGGAACATCATAACTTTGCTTAGTGCCACTGTTGGGCTTGCAAATTATGGCGCAGGGTTCGATAAGATAAAAACTGGTATAGCAGGTGGTCCTGTTAAATTAATTGGAAAAAATAATGTGACTCTAGATTTGTCAACCAACCTTTGGTCTTACAAGGTTGGTTTGAATGGGGAAGAAAGACGTCTATATGATCCCCAACCACGCAATGGTGTATCATGGCGCACTAATTCATCTTATTCTATCGGGAAACCCATGACTTGGTATAAGGCAGACTTCAAAGCTCCTTTTGGAACGGACCCTGTGGTTGTGGACTTTCAAGGCTTGGGTAAAGGACATGCTTGGGTGAATGGGCATAGCATTGGTCGTTATTGGTCCTCTTGGATTAGTGTTACCAATGGATGTAGTGACACTTGTGACTATCGTGGAAAATACGTAAAGGAAAAGTGCAACAGCAATTGCGGAAATCCATCGCAAAGATGGTACCATGTGCCAAGGTCATTCTTGAACAATGACAAGAACACATTGGTTTTGTTCGAAGAAGTAGGTGGAAATCCTCAAAATGTCTCCTTCCAAATAGTGACAACTGGAACCATTTGTGCTCATGTTGATGAAGGTGCACAGTTAGAGTTATCATGCCAGGGTGGGCAAATAATCTCTCAAATCCAATTTGCAAGCTTTGGAAACCCACAAGGTAAGTGTGGTTCTTTCAAGAAAGGCACCTGGGAAGCGACCGATAGCCAATCAGTGGTAGAAGCTGCATGCATAGGAAAAAATAGTTGTGGGTTTACAATAACAAAAGAAGCATTTGGTGTAACGGGAGGTAATGAAGGTGTAGCTAGATTAGCAGTGCAAGCAACTTGTTGAGTCAATATCTCATCGAAATCAAAATTCAAGGGAAGGAAATCATTACAAGCTCAAGTTGTATATGTTATAGCCATACTAGTCCAATTGTGTCGTCTTTTAATTCACAAACAAGAATGCCTTTTACACAACTATTTTCCCTATCTACAATTCTTCACCAAAAAACATGTTATCCTTAAAAAACAAAAAAATATATTTTTAGCAACTTTCTTCTGCATGGTAAAATGTTGAGCAAAATTGAAATATGCCTAATGTTTGAGAACTAGTTAATTGCTATTATATTGTCTTTTTGTAAAATTACTTCTTGCAAGAAAATGAGAATATTTGTACATTGATTATGAGAGAGAAAATGAACAAATAAATATGAATAATGGGTACATTTGAGATCTTATGACTAGATTAGTGGAAAATAGGGGGAAATTTAAGATTATATAGTCTAGTTTTAGAATCAAATAAAACAAAGTATTTAACACCAATATTTGAAATCATACATTGTTTCATATTTAAAAATAATTGATGATATATTTTAAGATCAAACATTCATTAACTCTATGATCACAATATTATATATGATGACTTGGACGATCTTCCCATCTTTAGCTAAATTTCAAGTATGAGTTTGCCTAGTCCATTGCTAATTCTAGTATGGTATTTATAGTGTATCTAAATCTTAATATTGTGTCATCAACACATGTCTCATAATTCAAATTTTATGGTCAAACGTGCGTCCAAGGGTATCTTACATTGGTTATATGCATGTTCAAGTGTTTCTTATAATGACCTGCACTAATTTATTTTCTCGAACTAGACATATTATGTTTCTCTTAATCTTTTTCCATTCTTATAATATATTTCAACTAAAAATGACAAAGTTCAATGCTACAAACAATGTCGCAATACAATTTCTCTATTCAACATTTGTAGAAAAATATTTATGTTAGTTACTAAAATTGTTATTGATATATGTATATGAAAGAATATTGACTTAATTTGATTTTTTACATAAGATCAAGAAATGTTTTCCTAAAATAGTGATAAACAAGTGTATACAAATTAAAACTTGTCTCTTTCTATAATGAAAGAGAACTAGAAATCATTATATAAGGATTAATTGATTATTTGTTTACTAAAATATAATTGTATCGACAATAGAAAAAAAAAAAGAATGGTTGTATGTATATAGTATTAGTTTGCAACACATTTCTTATAAATATATAGGATATAGTAGTACAAAAACAAAGTTAAAACTAAAAATTTGTTTTCTTAAATAAATATTCTACTTTATTATTAGGGAAAACAAAATAAATACTATTTATTCATACATTCTTGTATTTATTTTTTCAAAAATAAAAATGTATCGATTAGTTTCTTCTTGAAACTCTAAGTTATCAGCATAACATACAAGTAGGTATCCATAGTTAATTCAAAACATTTAGCACAAAATGTCAATTGATGTATTACAATAGGAACTAGTTCACTAAAGATTTCATTCACTCCTGAAGCATTCTAAAATGAGCACTTAACAACATAGTAGGGGTATAAGTTTTGAAAATGGACTGCACAAGGTGGGGATCAATTTAGTTTCTCTTCCTTTTTGGAAAAATTTTTGAAAGTCGCTTTAAAATATTGACGTGTAGGACTTAGGGGTGGTGGAACAATCAAATTTTTGTTGTGCCCTATTGTATTTTGTTGTGGGTCGTTATAGGTACATGTTACATTCCTATGGTTCTCAACCATAACAATTTATGGCCGTAGTTATAGAGGATTAAAAATATTAGGTTAAATTAGACTTATCAATTGCAAGTTCTGTAAATTAAGGGTGCAGGTAGAATTGGTTTTTCTTTCGGTAAAAGTTCATTTTGTTGTCCTTAGGTGCATATTTTTGGTATGTATCTAGTTTGGCTTTGAGGAACTTTATTTGTGGTATAGACGGGACTTGTGGTTATGAATCAAACTTTCTTTGTAGATAACTTTAGCAAACCTTATGCTAAGATTTCCATTTTCTTAAAATAATATTCATTTTACCTATAAAAAAGAAGGTCAAACAATATATTTCGAAGTAAGCTTTTTAACAATATCCAAGTTTATAAAATAAGGAAAAAATAACATTTTAAAAATGTTAAATGTCATATTAAATCTATACACGATATTTACACCAAGTCACCTCACATATCTTGAGACATGTTCAATCGTTGACTTTCAGCCAATATTTTTACTATGATATGAATATTACAATGATGTGGAAACCCTAACACCAAAGTTTCTTGTTCAATCCTCTCCAATATCTAACCTTAAGAATTCTTGTTTTTGTCTCTTCGAGCTTCTCTCCCTAGATTTTCAACAAGGATATATTTAATGCAAGTGAGTTCAATGATACATAATAAACAAAGTAATGTTCTTGGACATGTATGAAGAATGAAAGAATGATGATTTTTAAGGAAAGAATGATATGAATAAGGTGTCTAAATTGCATAAAATTTTCATTTTCAAGTATCTATAGCAGAAATATTCTTTTAGGCCATTAGATAAAGTTGGTTCTTCTTTAGAGATGTGAAGTTAGTATTTGCAATTACAAATACACATTGATCTAAACATTTGTGCAAATAAGTTTAGAAACTTGATGCAGCATTCAAATCCTCTACTATATATATACCTTGGAGCTTTCTTAATTTTAGCTTGATGTTCTAACATTCGTATTGAAAGTCTTTTGTGTGTCATCCTACTTTTGATGTCATGAAACTCTTAAAAATAATCGACCTTTTTAATTGAAATTCACCTGGTTTATTTCGTAATCATGAAGGTTTAAGAGATTTTGCAAGTATCTACGTCTAATTCCCTAAGATACAGTAATTAGACATCATATGTTTCAAATTGGGAAAATAGACATAGTGTTTTAATAATGCGTTATTCATACGCTACAAGATTAAAATTCTTACAATTTCTATGCACTTAATTAATGAAACCTTGGATCCACAATCAGTATACCAACCATAGAAATCTAAAGATACACTAAACGAAATTGAAATTGAAAGAAGAAGAAAGTGGAAAATGGATTGAGATTAGGAATGAACTTGCCATCAATCATATGGATTAGATAAATGGATTAGATATTTTCCACAAACATCTTGGGAACTTGATGAAAATTAGATTTTTGTTCAACAACAAGAGAAGAGAACTCTCTCACAAAGTGCACTACAAAATTTCATTCAATGACTAAAATTAATTAGGCTAATAACATTTTTGGTTTATATAGGTTATCACTAATCTATAATTAGCTTTAAACTATCTTAGAACTAAGCTAAGAGATGCCCAAGGTCTGCCCAAACACAAGCCAAAGGAAAGGCCCAATTCGGTCACTAGAAGATACACGCTTAGTGACTGAATTTTCAGTATCTAACAAAAGCAACCTAAATTTGGCTTTTGGACCCAATTACAAGCTAAGCCAAGAATTCTACCATCTAGAACAGAGTTTGAGATGTCCAAAGCAGGTCAATATAAGGACAATTTTGCAGTCAAACAAAGTGTACATAGTTGGGCCTTTATTGGGCCCTCCTTGGCCTTAAAAGAGGCCCAACTCCTTGTGAATTTCTTCTTGTATTCTCTTCATCATTCTCCTTGTCATGGGATCTTGAAGTGTAGTAGTCTCCTTAGTCTTGGAACCCTATTGAGTTTCCTCTACTTGCTTGCCCATATTCATATCATGCTCCCTTTCTTAGAGAAAATTTGACCTTAAATTTGGGGCTTGGGGTACTTGCGCAAAAAGGAGACAAGTCGATAATGTTGAAACTACTACTACCCGTATATTCTTAGGGCTTGTCTACAACATAAGCATTATCATTAATCCACTTTTGGGATCTTGAAAGGTCCATCCCCTTTGGGAGTTGTTTAGCCTTCCTTAAATTATGGAACCTTTCCTTCCTTAAATTGACCCATACTAAGTTCTCCCTTTTCAAACACTCTTTCCTTTTTACCTCTATTAGCATGCTTAGCATATTGTTCTACTTTTTACTCTATGTGAGATCTAGCCCTCTCATGAAGCATTTTAACAAATTGGGCTTTGGAAATCCTATCATCACTAAGCCTAGAAGACACATCTAGCAAAGTAATCAAGTCAAGAGGGGGTTAAGGGGTTAAACCCATAAACCAAATCAAATAAGGAATGGGATGTAGTAGTGTTGACTACCCTATTGTATGCAAGTTCTATGTGTGATAGTCATTTCTCCCATGACCTTCATCTTTTTCTCGCAAAACACCTTGGGAGTTGGATTAAGGTTCTATTCACCACTTAAGTTTGTCCATTCATTTGTGAATGATAAGTGGTGGAGAATAATATCTTTGTACCAAGCTTATGCCAAAGGATTCTCCAAATATGGCTAAGAAATTTGGAGTCCTTATCTGAAACTATGATTTTAGGGAGACCATGAAGCCTTACCACCTCCCTAAAGAAAAGATTGGCAACATGGCAAGCATTATCTACCTTATGGAAAAGTATAAAGTGGGTCATCTTAGAAAACCTATCTACTACCACAAAGATGAACTTTCAACCACCCTTGAACTAAGCAACCTTAGGACAAAATCCATGGAAATGTCCAACCAAGGGGAAGTAGGAAGAAGAGGGAGTGTATAGGCCATGGGAGAGACCATCGATTTGGCTACTCAAGAAACCAAGAACCTTTCGTAAATATGATGCACATCCCTCTTCATATGGATGACAAACTCCTTGGACAACAAATAATGTTGCCACACTTATAAAACCCCAACTTGAGCATAAAACTCTTTATTATAAGTAGAATAATTAAGTTGGACACATTTAAGTTTTTCACTAAAATATGCTATATGCTTCCTTTCTTATATGATCCTAGATCCTCGAAGCTCAGTGTAGATTAAACTTGCACCAAAAAACCCTATGTGGGTCGTGCTCTTCCTAGATCAAGCTACTAAATGTAGCATGCTCCAGATTCAGATATCGAAATCATAATGAAATCTAGTGTTTTTATCAAAGTATGGAAATTGTGGAAACTAAAGATAGAGGAAAAGGAATTAACTTAGAAAAATGGAAAGAGTTAAGAAATGATGTACCATTGATTTTCATAAGAAAATCATATAAGAGAGATCGAGATTTGTCGTAAGCCTCCTCAACAGCTTGATTAAAATAAAACGTTTTAATCTAAGAACAATTTGGGAGAATCCTCTCGAAAATGCTTAATAAAGCAATTCTATTTCTCAAATGAACCAAAGTTGACAAAATGACCTTAACTGATGTTATTTATATAGGTTATTGGTGTGCAAAAATAAGAAACTATCCTATATGGGCCTTGAGCAGCGAATCGTAAGAAAAACTTTGCGAATCTTCAAAAAAAGTCTAGCTTTTGTCTGTACGTCCAAAGGTGGACTGGCTTCATCATCTGCGTCTAAAGATGTAGTGGGTTCAATAGTCGTATCCAAAGGCCCTTAAGCTTTGTCTAAGGTCCAAAATGACTTGTCGTTGGACTCAATACGTCCAAACGAGGCTCAAGTGTTCTCTAGCCTTTCAAGTCCATCCAATTTATTATCCTCTAAGAAAGTGTTATGTTCCTCTACACTTCAGTCTTTACTTTTCTTCAATTTGCCCCTGATTAGGGTGTCTTTGAAGGTTGCACCTTATAGTCCGTCCCATGTCCTTTGTTGGCTTATCTTGGCCTCCTCGATTTGTATCACCTTCTTGCAACAACATAACCACTACTCCCACATTAGAAACATTACACTCCAATTTAAAAGGTTTGGTAAAATTTGGAAGTGCTAGGATGGGGCTATGAGTGAGTCTATCCTTCAAAGCTTTGAACCCTGCATTATTTTTTACCATTTCATTTAAGGGGGCAGCAAGTGTACTAAAATCTTTTACAAAACATATATAGAAACTTGCTAGCCCATGAAAACTCCTTACATCATTCATCGATTTAGGTTTGGCCAACTTTAAATGGCCTTTACCTTCTCTTCATCTACCTAGACTTCATGGAAGCCAACTGGAAAACCTAAGAAAACTACATTTGTACAAAAGGTGCATTTCTCCAAAGTAACATACAATGATTCTTTTTGTAGAAGTTCAAGCACCCACTTAACGTGCATCACATGGTCATCCATACAAGTAGAGTAAACAAGTATATAATCAACATAGACAACCACACATTTACATATTTGCCTCCTTAGATCATGGTTCATAAGTCTCATGAAAGTGCTAGAGGCATTGGTCAAGCCAAAGGGCATGACTAACCACTCATATAGACCAAACTTGATCTTGAAAACAGTTTTCTACACACCCCTTTCTTTTACCCTAATTTGGTGATAACCACTTCTCAAATATACTTTTGAAAACACTATAGACCGAGGTCATTAATCAAGCAAATCATCTAGTCATGGGATAGAATGTTTATATCTATCTATAATAGCATTAATGGGTCTACAATGACTTTTACTCTCACTTACCCATCCTTTTACAAGGAGTTTTTCAACTTGCTTTTGGATTTCTTTGGACTTTTCAAGATTAGCCCTATAAGTAGTCCTACTAGGTAAGGATGCACCCATGATGAGATCAATGTGGTGCTTTATTCCTCTCGATGGTGACAATTTGTTATAGACTTTCTTAGGGAATATGTCCTTGAAACCTTCAAGCATGTTTTTATAACCTATAGGTAAATTATATAAAGGAGAAACAACATGAAATCACATGATAGTAGACAATGAAATAGAGGTTCTTTCTTGGTTATGACAACTCTGTTTACTTTCCTCCTACTCACAATTAATGATTCTTTCCTCTCAGTACCTCTCTTGCTTTTCTCTTTAGAACTCTCATTATTTTCCACTTCTATTTTATCTCTCATTCTCTTGCTCTTTCTCTTTGATTTTCTCACTCTTATTTCTCTTTGCCTTTTCAGCCTTATTACTCTTTCTTTTCCTTTGCTCTTTTTCTTTATTTTCACTTGGTCCTCACACACCTCTCTTGGAGACAAAAGCTTAAGTATCACCTTTTTTCCCAAATGTACAAATAAGAATTGGTTTGTAACCTCATCGTAGGTCACCTTCCTATTATATTTCCATGGCCTACCTAATAGGATATGAGTGGTTTCCATGGGAACCACATCACATACCATGTCGTTCTTGTAGCTTCCAAGGATAAGGGCTAATGAAACTTTCTTATCTACCACCAATTCACCCTTCTTACTTAACTATTGTAAGTTTTACAACCTAGTGTGAGTAAAGGTGGGAAAAGCCAACTTCCTTACTACCCTAAGGCTAGCCACATTTATAGTACTTCCACCATCAATAATGAGAGAGAAAAGCTTCCCTATAACTAAGCACCTAGAGTAGAAGATGGTTTCTCTTTGTGTTTCGGCTTCCTCTCCAACTAGGCTATTCATAAGTCTTCTCACTATGAAGAGATTAGCTTTATAATGAGAACTCTCACTTGAAAACTCTCTTCCACTAGATGAAGAAGTGTCCTATTGGGAACTACTTTCACTATCTACCACGCCATTGCACGCTAACACCATGGTCCTCCTATTACGGTCTAAGAAAGCAGTATTGTCATTTCCTAAGAACTTAAAACACATGATTATACTAGATTTAAAGGAACTAGAGGTAGGTCGTGTAGGCACATCGTTTCACCCTTGGGGTACTTCATTCCCCTTCTTAGGACTCTTGTCCTTTCTAGGTCACATAGACACACTCTGTCTTTCTCCTTTTCCTTACCCTTCTAAGTACAACCAGGGTAGATTTTTCTAAAGAGGTGCTTCGCCTTTAGTTAGGACTCAACCTTGGTGGCTTGATGGACTAAGTCCTCTAACGTAGTTTAGTGATGTAACTCCACTATGTCTTGGATTCCATTATATTTGCATTGTAAGGACTAACCTAGGTCAAATCTCTTAAGGACACAATCTCATAATGCCTAATCCTATTGCATAGAAACCAAAATGAACGTACAAGGGGGTTTGTATGCATAGAATAGAAATGTAAAAATATAATTGCTAAATGGAAATGTGCACAACAAAATAAAAGAAAAATAGAACTATGAAATTCCAATTCAAGGATTCAATCATGCATTTAAATTATCACTATTCCAATAAAAGTGTAGATTCATATCAACTCAATGTTCATTAGACAATCATCTAACATTCATCCAACAAATTGAGATTCCAATCGCAATCCCTAACTAGCATGGATTCAAGTGCAAGTAATTGGTTGGTTAAGTTAATCAATCATTTACTTAACCATGACTAGATTGGATTAATCAACCATAATCTAATACAATAAAAAACCTCAAGAAAAATCATAATCATAAAAACGGATCAAGAATTGGAAAGAAAACAAGTCATGCTACAGAATTTGCAAAATAGAGAATTAAAAACTCAAACCTAAGCACAATCATGGAACCTTGAATTGATAGAGTAATTTAGCCTTGCATGGAAATCACCACAGTAGTGTAGAACCCAAAATGCATAGAAAATTGTATGAGAGAAAAGAGAGAAAAGAGAGAAAAGGGGAGAAAACTAGTGATCCAAGAAATCTCTAAGAAATAAGGTGTAAAATGTCTAAAATTGTCTTATCATTTTATAACTAACTAATACATTCACAAAATGCTAAGGAGGTACTTTGGGTTAGATACTTCATGGCCCAAAGGCTCACAAACAAGAGTTCCAAAACTGGGTCAAAATATACTAGACTTTTGATAATGAAAGAGCTCACATTGGATTGAGACTAAAAGAGAAACACTTTAGATCTTTGTCTTAGCTTTCCATAGCCTACAAGATTTATCAATTTGGAGATCTATAGCTCCAGTTATGATCTACATAGGATAATAACATCATAATGATAAGCAAATCCAAAAAAAAGGAAAGATTAGCATCTGAGCTCAATTAGGTCCAATAACCCAAGACTCAATAAATGTGTTAATATTAACAATAAAAAGATTACAAATACATCCAAAAAAACTCACGAGCGCCTCAAAAGCACTCTATCACCCATGCAGGAACCTAGTCATGGTTTCCTCTTGGGATTCCTTTCTTTATGCCCTTATCATACAAATATTTATTTCTTTAAAGTACTCCTCTACCCCCTTAAATCCTTGGTATATCCTTTGTAACTTCACATATTGGTCTCTAACATAGTAGGTTGGCACAAACCTTTCTCTCAACTCTCTCTTCAAATTAGCTGATAAGCTCGTGTTTAGTCGTCTTAACGTGCATCAAATAAACTAAAGCTAACTATAGCATAGTCAATCCTAGGTCGGATTCTCTCAAGGACACAATGAGATCACTTGTGATTTGATGTGAAACTAGAGTAATGTAGAAAATTCTCAAGTGTAGAATGCTAACTTGCTCTCGGCAAAGACTGATCTGATTCGGTCTCGGTAGAGATGAATCTGACACAGTCTCGGCTAAGCGTAGAGTTGGACGTAACAAAGTGGGATTGACTCGGTTTCGGACGCGACGGAGTCGGACTAGACTCGGTCTCAAACTAGAAAACAGGAAATAGGGGGTTTTGGTTGTAGATAAAGTAAGATAGAAATTAAACCAAGTAGGAAGGTAAATGCGATCTAAACTAGACTACCTCTAATGTTACTACCATATTCATACTAAGTCCTATTAATCAAGTCGGTTCCAATTCTTTCACTCGAGATTACGTTCCATATCAACTTGAGATTCTTCTTATGACAATCGCCAAACATTCATCCATTGCCATACCGAGGATTTACACAATCGCTACCTCATCAGTTGACGGGGATTAAGCTCGGAGTTGATTCTAGGTTCTCTGATCGATTACCTACTTAAGCTGTTAAACCAGTTCTAATCAGCCTAGTCTAACGTTTGTCTATTAACAATGTGAACAATCCCAACACAGTAAAGGAGATTACAATGCAGGATTTGTAAACAAGAAATCAGAAATGGAAGCTACTTATATTATTAAGAATAGAGTATAAACATAGGGTGTGAATTCAATGAATTTGTCTTCCACAACGATCGCCACTGAAGGACGGTGATGGTTCACTATCGATAGCCAAGATGGTGAGGATTAAGTCCACTAGAGTGCGATGGCAAGCCAAGTGATCCCTTCTGGACAGCCTTGGCCTCTCAGTCCTTGACCTGCGCTTCCTCGATCGAGAGAAATACTAATGAAGTACCTTGTACCACCGTGAACATGGAGGTGCGAGCAAGAAGATGAAGTGTGTGACGTATAGAATTTAGGTCTGCATTCAAAAACACTTAAAACATGCCCAACGCTATCTATATATACAGAGGCTGGTTCGTATGCTTTGCCTAATGACTTTCCTAACAAAATTACAGATTGAATTTCCTAATCTACCCTCGTGATGATTTTCCTTGCACTGCACGCTACTTCCCAAGGGTGACATGGCAGCTAAGTTGGATTGAGTTGCATTGGTGCCTAGGCTGGATCGTCTACGTAGACTACATGAATGGGCCGCTCCATTTGGGCTACTGGATTGTAGAGTTAGCCGAGCTTGGGACGAGTCGGTCTAGCCGGGACGACTTTCTTGGGTTGAGACTCTCTTGATGGGTCACGATTATCTAGATTTGTCCTGCAAGAAGGAATGAATCTTTTATTAGCTAAGACCCTCAATTTAGCACAAATTTATACTTTCTCTATTTCTAGGTCTATAATGTGAATCTTAAATAAGACCCAATTCTTAAGCCCCAAATAATCCCAAAAACACCCATCTCCAGTCCCTATAAGGTGTATAAAATATGACTTATCAGACCTCCATACTTACACTTTTGCACTCCTAGGCAAAATCAGATTTTAACCATCAAGGGAGATTTTCAAAAGAAAAAGAATTTTTTGAATGAACTTCTTAAGCTTAGATGAAATAGAGTCGACACTCATTTACCTTGAGATTGAGATATTCAAACAATATATGAAAATTACTTTTTCCACGTCCAAGGCAAATAAGTAACCTGCAAACATCAAAGATTGGCCGGAAAGTGACAGAGCTCTCTTTCAAGAAAATATTCTCTTAGTCTCTCGAGTGTTTGGGTTTGTATGTATACTCAACATCCCATGCAACTGGTATTATCAAACTTTGACCAGCCTCTCCTTTCACATCTTCAGACACACATGCAGTTATGATCAAAAGGACTTTCTCTTCGACTTGAAAACGTGGTTAGGGTTAAAAGGCGGGGGTACAAGATGGAAAAGTGAGTTTTCTAACCATAGGGAAGGGAGGAGTGATGGGGAGTGAGTTCGCAAGTATGGAGGATATCCCCAAGACATTGCGATTCTATTTGGAACATTCTTGCTCATTTCTTTTCTTTTCCCTTTTTCCATTTTTCTTTTCTTCTTTTTCTTGCTTCTTATTTGTAGCTTTGTGCTCTATTTTTGTTGCAACTTATAACTTTTGCTATTGTTCCTTTCTTTTGATTTATCCTATACTTTTTCCTTCTTTTCTTTTTTCAAATTTTCTTACCACCATAGCCACTTTGCTCTGGGTACACCACTCTTGCCATGTCCCCAGGTCTCTCCCCCACACTTGAACGTGACCTACTCCAAAAATAATTCCAAAGTTCTTCTGTCCCCTAAGGTTGAGGTCAATAATGGTTTTCCAACTTTGGCTTGTAATGGTCGTCATATCAAAAAAATGGTTATTCAGGCTCAAAGAGGGTAAACAAGGGATAAAATTTGCAAGGTAGGTCCATTTGGCTCCAGGCTTATTAGAAACATTGCCTAGATCATCTCGTTCTTGCATGTGAAACTAGATATATCCAGAGAGTCTAGGCAAGATCTAAAATACACAACTATCATAGATGCAAAAATCACACAAGAAAGGAGAGACTAGCAAGATGTAAAAGCCATTATATGTACACAGGCTCAAAAATTCTCACACAGATAATTGTTCTGCCACTAATGGTTTTATCTTTTTCTATTTTTCAATCACCTACTGCCTAAGGATACAAAAATTTCACTCCTTGTCAAGTTTGAAAAATCTTTCCTCCAATGTTCTGCATTGCCTCTTACTATCTCATCTAATACTAAAGAAATTGATTTAAATTCTCTTTCAAGCATTTTCTCAGTAATCAAAAATGAAAATTCTGTCAGGAAAAGCAAAACAAAAATTAGAATAAAAGAAAAATTGAAACTAATTTGGCCGAACCGAAGTCGGTCCGCTCCAGCCAAGATGGAGCCAAAGTCGGAACAGACTCGGCTTGGACAACTTTTTATTCGAAACAAAGGGAAATGATACTTAATAAAAAATTGGACCGAAATAAAATCGAAACAAAAACTAAAATGGAAAAGAAAATCAAAACTAAAGGTAACAAAACATAAACAAATATAATCAGTCAGAATTGAGTTGACATGGAGTTTGAAATTTCAAGAACATAACAGAAAATTTCAAGCACAGAATTTAGCAAGCCTTGGATGGCTACACTCCCCCCCCCCAACACACACACACTTAAATGTTGCATTGTCCTCAATGCATGTCATGAATACAAAGGGGTTCCTAAGATTTGCTCAAGGTGTGTCCTCCAACTGAGCCGATTCCATTAGTGAGATGGTCTTCGTGTCGCCCATTGTTGGTGTTGGACCTTCATGGAATAGCTTGATCTGATGCTCATTGACCTGGAAGGTGTTGTTGGTATGCTCATCCTTTAATTCCACTACACCATAGGGAAAAATGCTAGTGATAACAAAAGGTCCATCCCATCTAGAACGGAGCTTACCTACAATGAGCTTTAAGCATGAATTGAACAGGAGTACTCTCTGGATGACTCAAAACTCTTTCCTCAAGATCTGTTGATCATGAAATTGCTTGAATTTCTGTTTATAGATCCAAGAGTTCTCATAGGCTTCCAAGCGGAGCTCGTCCAGTTCTTGAAACTAGAACTTCCTTGGCTTCCCTGCTTGGTCATAGGCTAGATTGCACTGCTTTATTGCCCAGTAAGCTTTATATTCTATTTTAAATGGGAGATGACAAGCTTTACCAAGGACGATCCGGTAGGGAAACATCCCCAACAGTCCGGTATGCAGTTCTATGTGCCCATAGAGCGTCCTCAAGGAGTCAGCTCCAGTCCTTTCGTTTGGGATTGGTCATCTTTTGTAATGTTTTCTTGATTTCCCTATTAAAAACTTCAGCTTGGCCGTTTGTCTAGGGGTGATATGTTGTGGCAACTCTATGCACCACCTCGTACTTGTGGAATAGAGAGGACATGGCTCTGTTGTAGAAGTGACTACCTTGGTCACTTATGAGCACTTTCGGCAAACCAAACTGGCAGAAGATATTGGACTTTAGGGAATCCATTACAACTTTAGCGTCATTGGTTTTGGTGGCTATGGCCTCTACCCATCACGATACATAATCTACGATAAGCAGAATGTATGAATAACCATTGGAGATGGGAATGGCCCCATGAAATTAATACCCCAAACATCAAAAACTTCGCGGAACAAGATGGGTTGTTGGGGCATCTCATGCCTTCTACTTATGGCCATTCCAGCTTTTTGGTAGTTTTCACAGGTGGAGACGAATTGATTAGCATCTCTGAAGATGGTGGGCCAATAGAACCCACAATCAAGTACTTTCCTGGCTGTTCAAGTTGATCCTATGTAGTATTTGGCATCACTTTGAAGTCTTTCTTTGTATAGCCGGGATGCCTCTGGTGGAAACTGAGACACTGCCACAAAGTTGCAGATATATGCAAACCATGGTGTAGGCGTGTTGATGTGCAATAGTTGCTCATCTAGGAATCCGTCTCTGATAGGCATTGGGTCATTCTCCCTCTCGATCCTGCTCAAATGATTTGCCACAGATTTTTCAGCACCCTCCTTATCTCTGATTTCTATGTTGAATTCTTGGAGGAGAAGCATCCATTGAATCAATCTTAGCTTTGCATCTGACTTCTTCCGCAAGAATCTGAGCGCAGCATGATCAGAGAACATAATGATTTTGGAGCTTAGTAGATAAGAACAAAATTTGTCCAGGGCAAATACAATTGCCAGCAGCTCCTTTTTAGTTGTTATGTAATTTAATTGGGCCAAGTCCATTGTTCGGGACGCATAGGCAATTGCGTGCACTAGTTTGCCAACTCCAAGTCTCTGACCAAAGTTAGCTCCCAATGCTGAATTGGATGCATCACACATAAGCTCGAATGGAAGCTCCCAGTTAGGTGCTTGAAGAATAAGGGTGGATGTGAGTCAGCTCTTCTGCTCCTGGAATGCTTCAATGCAGGGCTGGTCGAAATTAAATTCTACATCCTTTTGTAGTAGTTTAGACAGGGGTAAGGCAATCTTGCTGAAATTCTTGATAAATCTTCTATAGAATCTTGCATGTCCCAAGAATGAGCGAACCTCTTGCATAGAAGCAAGGTTTGGTAGAGAGGTGATGATGTCAATCTTTGATTTATCAACCTCGATGCCTCTATTGGATACCAGATGGCCCAACACAATTCCCTCAGTCACCATGAAGTGGCACTTTTCAATGTTGAGTACCAAATTTGTATCAATGCATCTCGTTAACACTTTGGATAGGTTTTCTAGACATGCATCAAATGAATCAGCATACACCGTGAAGTCATCCATAAATACCTCTATGCAATCTTGTAGCAGATTCGAGAAGATGCTTGTCATGCAACGTTGAAATGTACTTAACACATTGCATAGGCCAAATGGCATGCGAGTGTACGCAAAGGTACCAAATGGGCAAGTGAAAGTAGTCTTATGTTGATCTTCAGGTGCAATGTGGATTTGCATATATCCAGAGAAACCATCTAGAAAACAGTAATGGGATTTCCCTACTAGTTTTTCCAACATTTGATCAATGAAAGGCAAAGGAAAGTGATCCTTGCGAGTCGCCTGATTTAATCTTCTATAGTCAATACAGACTCGCCAATTGTTCTGAATTCGCATAGGTACCAATTCATCGTGCTATTTTTCATAATGGTCATCCCAAACTTCTTAGGTACTACTTGCACAGGACTAACCCACTAGCTATCCGAGATAGGGTAGATGATCCCTACAGCAAGCAGTTTTGTCACCTCTTTCTTGACCATGTCTAGGATGGTCGGATTAATCCTTAGTTGTTGTTGCCTTATGGGCCTAGCTTCCTCCTCCATTAAAATTCTATGCATGCAGATGGAGGGGTTTATGCTTGGAAGGTCAGATAATTTCCACCCGATTGCCTTCTTATGTTGTCTTAGGACGTACATCAATTTATCTTCTTGCTCCTTTTGGAGATTGTTAGCAATGATGACTGGAAGTTGTTGTTCAGTGTCCAAATAGGCATATTTCAAATGACTCGACGATGGCTTCAGTTCTATGGGATGGTGGTGGAAATGAAGAGTTATCGTTAATTATTTTCGAATCCGGTTGGCCAACTTTAATTGGATTCGGCACCAGATGTGCCGATATGATCTCGGCCTTCTATTGTTGTGGTCGACTCCTATTGACCAAAATAAAATCGACTCTCGTAGGATTGGAGTCGGATTTGATGTTTGTTCTTATATTAGAGTCGGATCCGGATGGAACACGGTTCTGGCCTTGTTTGTCCGAAATGGATTCGACTCTTGCTTGCTTCTAGTCTTCATTGGCCGAGTTGGTCTCGACTCGTGTATGCATAATCATGTCGGCCTCGACACTTTTCCTTCTAGCCAAGTTGACTTTGGTCTTCTCTCAAACTCGGCCTCCTTTGGTCGACTCGTACTTGGTAGTGAACATTGTTGCCACTTGTGCTGGGAATAGCTTTTTGGTCTCGGCAACTTGAACTTCTGCATTATATAAACACTCGGGGTCTTCATGGTTGCATACTTGGTCTAATAACTTGAGCAATTCAGCTTCTTGACTCAAGTCGGCAAGGTCAATGTTACCATCATCGGAGTCGAAAAGATTGTGTACTTCCCATAACTCATCATGGTTGGCCTCTTCTACTGTGGACCCTAAGCAGTCAAATGGTTCAGTATCTCTAGCAAAATCTGAAATATCTTCACGACTGTTGTCTAGTTGAAGATACTCTTCAACTAGCTTATCAATCAAATCTATGCCAAAGAGAAAATGGTCCTCGATGGGGTGCTTCATGGCTTTGAAAATATTAAATTGCACTAGGGTGTCACCAAATTCCATTGAGAGCATCCCGGCATGTACATTAATCTTTGTTCTAGCAATCATAAGGAACGGTCGCCCCAAGATTAAGGTAAATCCCTTTCCTGATGTCTCGTCCTCCATATCCAGCACATAAAAATCAGCTGGGGAAATTAACTCATTGACTTGGACCAATACATCTTCGAGAACGCCCAAAGGTTGAACAAAATTTCTATTTGCTAGCTGTATTGTCATCCCAATGGGTTCCAGATCACCAAAATTCAAGGATTTGTAGATTGATGTTGGCATGACATTAATTGAAGCTCCTAAGTCCAACATGACATCAACAAAGGTACAATCGCCAATGGTACATGGGACAGAGAAAATTCTGGGGTCTCGACATTTCTTTGGCAGTGCTTATTATGCTCCTACAGTGAAGTCTTCGTTTTTGGTCAACGTCGACACTATACCTCCTACTTCCAGTCCTCCTTTCATTTTCTTCCTTTTGTGTACACATAATTCCTTGAGGAATTTTGCATACTTAGGAATCTGCTTTATTACATCTAGGAGCGGAATGTTGATTTCCACCTTCCGAAACATCCTCAGCAGCTCTTCATCAAATTCAAGCTTCTTTGTTGAGAGAGTTTGAGTTGGAAATGGCAATGGGACAGCTTTGTCTTGCTGGGGCCTCTGTGAGTTGGCATCCAACTCAGAGTCAGCATCAGTTGGTCTCGGCAACTGTTGTGGTGCTAGCTGTGGCAATTCTTTCCCACTTGTCAAAGTAACTTCACTCACATTCCCTCTTGAATTTGGAATTGTTTATAAGGGTAGATTGCTAGATCCGGCTGACTGTAAATGGCTCATAGTGTTGGCTAACTGTCCTATTTACGTCTTGAGATCTTGAATGGTAGCATTCATATTTTGCTGGAACTACATATTGCTAGAGCTCATGGTTTGTTGGAACTCCAGGTTGCTAGCTTCTAATTGCTTTATCAGGTCCTCTAGAGATGGTGAGTTACCTTGAGTTGGCATTCTTTGTTGTTGTTGTTGCTAGAACGGTGGTGCCTGGTATTGCAGAGTCGGTTGTCGATAACCTATTGGTCATTGAGGTGCATTCGGGGTAGGTCCAAATCATTGAGCTACATATGGCCCTTGACTCGGTCATGACCGAAATGGTTGCTTTCCAAACTATTGATTATCAAATGACCGGCTCTGATACGGTTGCTTCCCCTATTGGTAACCACCTATTGCTCTAACACTTTCTGAATGGTCCAACTCAATTTCTTGCAATGTAGGACACATATCAGTAGGGTGCTCCATGGAAGTACATATGCCACAGACTTTGGCTGCTATGCTTGGTTGGTGTTGTGCAATAGCAAGTTGCCTCACCAGTGATGTCAACTCGGTCAATTGGTTTTCCAGTCTCAAGTTGTCAACTGCACCGATTTCATTCACCATTCAAGGTTGGCTACCTCCTTTGATCCCAAACTATTGTGTATTACTTGCTGTATTGGAGATCAGGTGCCTTGCCGCTATTGGCGTCTTGTCCATTAATGCTCCTCCACTAGCAGTGTCAATTATGCTTCCGTCCATCATCGTCAGACCTTCATAAAAATATTGAATCAGCACTTGCTCGTTGATCTAATGATGCGGACATGTGGCACATAACTTGTTGAATCTTTCCCAATATTCATGCAGTGTCTCTCTAGAATGTTGCCTTATCCCACAAATTTCCTTCTTGATGGTGATAGTTTTGGATGCCAAAAAGAACTTCTCCAAGAACATGTGTTTCATGTCTCCCCAAGTGTTGAAGAGAATCGACTACAAATACATTGCAGCTCCATCTAAGGAAAATGGAAATACTTTCATTTTGATGTAGTCCTCCAGTATCCCCTACGGTCTCATTGTGGAACAGACCACATGGAATTCTTTTAAGTACTTGTGGGGATCTTCTCGTGCAAGATGAAATTTAGGCAACAAATGTATAAGATCAGATTTCTGTTCATATGATTGAGCTGGTTCCAATTGTGGGTACTGGATGCACCAAGGTTGGTACACCATATCCGGTGTAGCCAGCTCCTTTATAGTTCGATCATTGTTCTCCATATGTTTCGACTCTACAAAATTGTTAGTGCTACTGTATTCAACAGAGTGAGAAGTGTTAGTAGCAGGACTACTATTGTCAGAACTAGAAACGGAATTAGAATTATTGTTATTACTTACTACTATATTCTTAGCTTTCCTTAACCTATGTAAAGTTATTTCTATCTCAAGATCTAAATCATACAATGGATCAGTGCTACTCTTAGTCATGCATTATACAAAATCACACAGAAAAATGCAAATCAGTTATGCAAAAAAATGCAAGTTACCTATGCAGAAGAGTTATTGTTAGTTATACAAGTCAGCAAACAGTAAACAAGTAATTATCAGAAAATGTGAGTCAATTATGCAGAAAATAGGATAAAGTCAATGATGTAGTAAAAACACTATAATATATCTTTCTCCCTTTTTTTCAAAGATAAAAACTCATGCAAAAATTCAACACACACTCATCATGCTATATTATTCCAAGATCCAATTCAAAATAGATAGACTCAATTTAAACTCTTATGACTTGACTGACCGACACAACATTCCACAGACTCGGGATTCGGCTTAACTCAGTTTTGGCACACAAAGACACAAAAAAACTTGTGTCCCCAACAACAATGCCAATTTGATAAGCTCGTGTTTAGTTGTCTTAACGCATATCAAATATACTAAAGCTGATTATAGCATAGTCAACCCTAAGTCGACTTCTCTCAAGGACACAGTGCGCTCACTTGTGACTTGATGTGGCACTAGAGTAATGTAGAAAACTCTTAAGTGTAGAATGCCGACTCGCTCTCGATAAAGACTGATCCAATTCGGTCTCGATAGAGATGAATCCGACACGGTCTCAGCTAAGCGTAGAGTTGGACACAATAGAGTCGGACTAACTCGGTTTTGGACACGACGGAGTTGGACTAGACTCGGTCTCAAACTGGAAAACAAGAAATAGGGGGGTTTGGTTGTAGATAAAGTAACACAGAAATTAAACCAAGTAAAGTAAATGCGATCTAAACTAGACTACCTCTAATGCTACTACCGTATTCATACTAAGTCCCAATAATCAAGTCGGTTCCAATTCCTTCACTTGAGATTACGTTCCATATCAACCTGAGATTATTCTTATGACAATCGCCAAATATTCGTCAATTTCCATACCGAGGATTTACACAATTGCTACCTCATCAGTTGGCAAGGACTAAGCTCGGAGTTGATTTTAGGTTCTCTGATCGATTTCCTACTTAAGTTGTTAAATTGGTTCCAATCAGCCTAGTCTAATGTTTGTCTACTAACAATATGCAATCACGACACAGTAAAGCAATATAGGATTCGTAAACAAGAAATCAGAATTGGAAGCTACTTATATTATTAAGAACATAGTACAAACACAGGGTGTGAATTCAATGAATCTGTCTTCCACAATGATCGCCATGGAAGGACGGTGATAGTTCACCATTGATAGCCAAGACGTTAAGGATCAGGTCCATCAGAGTGTGATGGCAAGCCAAGCTCTCCCCTCTAACAACCTTCGGCCTCTACCCAAAGTCATACCCATATCCTTAAGTTAGATTGCTCACTTCCCCTTACCTAGAGAAGTGTAAATGTAGAAAACATGTTCCTTAATGTCATTATTCTTATTCCTTAGTGGTTTCCTCTTGAGGTTCTCCTTCCTCCACTCTCCAGTTTGAAATCACATATTTATAAAATGGGTCCCAAAATGGGTCTCACAACTCCCACCGACAATTCACGTAAAACCCAAACAAATGGTCTCCATAACTCTTGAGAAAGCTCCAAGAGATGAGAAAATCTAAACTATATAGGTTCAATGTTTCGTACCAAACCCAACTTATCTAAAGACTCTCTTGCTTTCCCTATTGCTTGGTATCCAACTCCTTATATAAGAGAATGAGACAATGCATGAGCTCATATTGTCCGTTGTGAAACTTAAATTTTTACCATATTTAAATGACATATTTTTCTTAATTTAATTAATTAAGATCCAATTTAAAACCTAACCTATATTTCTCCCAAAATATTATTTATTAAAACAATTAAACTACTTAATAATAATAAATAATAAAATAAAATATTTCAAAATAATAAAATAGAATAAAAATTGGAGTGTTACAACTCTCCCCTCATAAGAATTTTCGTCCTTGAAAATTTACCTATTGTAAACACATTAGGAAACGAAGCTCTCATCTGACTCTCTAGCTCCCATGTTTCCACACAACCTAAATCAAAGGAATCTCCTTACCTTTTAGCTACTTGATCCTGTGATCTTCAATCCTCACAGGTAACACCTCATTAGACAAGTTATCCCATACTTGTACGTCGTCCAACTTAATCACATAGGAATGATCAAACATATTTATAGATATGAGAAACATAGAAAACATTGTGCAAATTTGCAAGAATAGGGGGTAAGGCTACTTGGTAAGCGACTTTCTCAACTCTTTTTATGATCTGGTAAGGACCAATAAAACAAGGAGAAAGCTTACGAGATTTCAAAGCCTTACCAACCCCAGTCTATGGAATGACTTTCAAGAACACATGGTCCCCTTCTTTGAACTCAAGATCCTTACATCTTTTATCCTAGTAGCTGTTCTACCTACTCTGTGTCATTCTCATCTTCTCCTAAATCAACTAGACCTTTTCAGTAGTCTGTTGAACTACCTTTGATCATAACATTAGGCTTTCGCCTAACTTAAGCCAACACAATGGGGTCCTACCCTTCGATCGTAAAGGGCTTCATAAGGTGTCATCCCAATACCGGAATCGTAACTATTGTTATAGGTAAATTCCACTAAGAGCAACAAATTATCCCAACTACTCATCTGTTCCAACACACAAACCCTAAAGAGGTCCTCTAAAGATTGAACGGTTCACTTAGTCTAATCGTCCGTTTGTAGATGATAGGCTGAAATCAAACTAAGCTTGGTTCATAAGGTTTAGTACAAACTATCCCAAAATCTATAGATAAACTTAGGTCTCTATCTGACACTATACTAAAAGGTACACCATGTAATCTACTATCTCACTAATGTACAAACTAGTTAGCTTCTCTAAACTATACCTCACATTAACTGGGATAAAATGAGTAGATTTAGTCAACCTATCTACTATAACCCAAATGGAATTTGTGTTATTTTAGGTTTTAGGCAAACTCAACATGAAATCCATAGAGATGTTATCCCACTTCCACTCAAGAATAGGCTACAATAACCCTGATGGTTTATGATGTTCTATCTTAGCCTTTTGGCAAACTAGACAAGCATAAAAAACTCGACCACCTCCTTCTTCATACCAGGCCACTCAAACTATTCCTATGTCCCTCCTCTAGGATCAACTTCCTAAGACTGGGAACACTAGGGACACGAACTCGGTCTTGGAGTCTTACAGCTCCATCCTCCCCCAATCACAAAATTACTACCTTTTCCTTAGGTTATGGCCTCTATCTGTCTAACCAGAAAAGGGTCTATCTGTTGACCTACCTTGATCTCATCTAAAAAGCTACTAGTTATCTTAAGCATACCTAACCAAACACTCTTAAGGGTTACCTCACAAACTAAACTAAGGTCTCTAAACTGCTCTATGATGTCTAACTCCCTAACCATCAATGCGGGCACATGCAATGATTTCCTACTCAAGGCATCAGCCACTATATTGGCTTTACCTGGTTGTAACTAAGGTCAAAATCAAAATCCTTAAGATACTCTAACCATTTACATCATCTCTTTTTTTTATACCTTTTTTATCAACAAGTGCCTACAACGTTTATGATCACTGAAAACCTCAAATTTAGATTCATCCACTAATGTCCCTAAAATTTAAGCACAATACTACAACTACTAACTCCAATTCATCGTAAGATGATTCCCCTTCACAAGTCTTAAGTTGTTTGTATCTTCTTAACACTGACAATTGTGTTAAGTGTGAGATCCAGGCTTAGCCCAAACCTATCAAATCCATCATAATCATTGTCTATGTATATGGTCTTTTCTTTAGCCATATTCTATAATCATCATCAACAACGTCACTACACCATGAGGTAACTCTAAAAGATAGGCCACTAGACTCACAAGTATCAAGAATAATAGGAATAAACAACCTAGAAAAAGTGTACATCTAGAATTTCTACACCCAGTGTCTACCCAACAAAATGGTTAATTACATAAATAAACATGGTTAATTTTACTTTACAAGTAGTTATGAATAAATGAACGAAATTATATATAATTAATAATGTCACGAGATTATTGAAATTCGTAATAGGGGTTAACTTTACATCACAAGTAGTTAATAGTGTCATGAAAGATACTGATAAATTACATGTGATTAACTACATATGTAAATATAATTAACTTTTCCTCGTAAGTAGATAATAGTAAATAAGAGTGATAGTATACAATTATCTATATATGATTAATGGTGTTGAGATTATTGAAATTTCTAATTATAGTTAACTTTTACCTCAAATATTATTAACGACGTCATCATAAAATTGGAATGTCTAATAGTATTTTTACTTCACAAGTTGTTAATATTAATCACAAATAATTGTATATTATTATATTCATTTATTTTAAACTATTTATAAAATAAAATAAGTAACATATACACACAATTAAGCATATGTCCAAGTGGATGCTTGGGTGGACAAACTCAGGAGTACGATAATCAATATTCTATGTCCTGGCATTGTTCAAGACCATATATCCTCCCAAAACAAAATTCAAGTTATTCACACTTAAACCGTGGATCAGGAAAAACAACCACAAACAAGATAATAATGTTCCCATCAATATATCAATACTTGTCAAACTTCAATTTCATATTAATTGTCATCGGTCGTAGCCTAAAATGATCCCAAGAACTAATAAATACACATACAAAGTTCCAATCATTAACATTTGGAGGTCCTCCTTGATTATTAAGGGAATTCACATAAGTAACATCCATCTTCAAGGCGATTAAATGCCTTTTCGAACTTTCCAGCTACCTCCAATATTAAATTGGTGGAATTGCACCTTGCTGGCACATCAAGTACAATCATTTGATCACAAGATATATTTGTCTTATTGACACACCTCTTAAAACATGCCAATTTTTAGATGGAAATGACCTAATATACTTACAAAAAGACCTTATTCTAGCAATGAAACAATCTATTTCTTTTAATCCATTAGATTCAATTAAGTTCAATATATGGACAGAACACCTCAAGTGCATATACTCTCCATTCAGTAAGATGGTGTCAATTCTGGCACTCATTTTGAGTCAAATATGTAAAGCCAAATTGGTAGAACTAACATTATCTGCTGCAGTAGTGCAAATTTTAGCAATCTCTCTTTCTAGTATTTCTCTATGGCTTTACCTATGTTGTCCCTCCTGTGGTCAACAATCAATCCATAACTCGATCTTGTTTAATTCTCACCCTTCAATATAGTGGGCAATCACACACACATAAATGATATAATTCATACTATTAGGTTCAAATCAGTAGTCAACGATAGAATTTACTTGTTGAGAGACAATATAGATTTTAATCTCTTTTTCCTCCCTATTCAACTTCGTGCAATCTTTAGCAATGGTCATACTGCTGAGAATTTAAATCGATGTTGAGCAACAATAATAAAACCTCTAAATCCCATATTTCCAACAATGATAATCATCTTAGCAAGCTTGTCTCTACATTTTTGTTGGTTGAAACTAGCTTAACAGAAAGAGTAATATCACCCTTAGTCTACTTTCCAAATGCAGTTGTTTTCTGCTTCTTATCAATTTCCCTATGTGGGTTCTTTGCACAAACCTTAAGATGTCTTAACAATATTGTGACTCCATGATTCATGCTATAACATACATATCCTTTACCACTAATTACAAATAGCTTTATCATCATGACTTTTAAAATGATCCCAAGAACTAGAAGAAGGTCTAGTTGGTTTCCTTTTGTTTGTGAAATGGAACACTTTCGAATGGTGGTTGAGTGTTGGCATCTGTAGGTGATTCCACTGGATTTTGTTGTGCAATTGCCCACTTACTGGTGGAATGGAAACACTTGCCACCTAAGTTCCCACTAGTATTATGAGTTCCATTATTAGGATCTTGTTCCTTTTAAGCCATGTATTATGTAGCCAACTTGCACTTCTGAAATTTTGAAATAAAAGTCAATCATGCAAGAAAAATACATATAAATTAAAAAAAGGAAGAAAATATTAATAAATATACATAAAAAGAACTTTCATCAAAGACAGTCACCCAATTAGTCACTTAAATATGTAGACATTAACTGCTTATTATTACAGTATTCTCTTTCCCCATTCATGTCAAACTACTATTGTTTCTTGGGAGTTTGGGGATGCAATTAAGAGATATTTATAATTCTGTGTTATTCTTTGCAGTGTGTTCTAGATTACTATGAATCCTTGAATTGGAGAGAAATTGACCTTTTTCTTAATGTGTATTTCAATGAAAAATATTTTATTGTTCTTGTTAGAAAAACAGCATGCAAGGAACAGGGTAGGACAAGCGCAATGGAAAAAATATCAAAAGCACCTTAACAAAGGATGCACATCAGACTATGTGTATCAGACAATACATAACAGAGGATGCGTACTAGACAATGCTTATCAAACGCACCTAACAGATAATGCATATTAGGCGCAGCTTTACAGACTCTGATTAACGCAATATAAAAGGAAGCATAGTTATAAAAAAGAGAGAAAGATACAACTATAAACCAGAAACCTCACACTAAAAGGGGGGAAATATTGATCTAATGTATATTCAGTTATGCACACAAATGAAATGTTAGAAGCGGTGTTTAAATAGAGGAACTATAAAGCCCCCATTGGGCAAAGCAAAAACAATAGTTGCAAAGTCTTAACATGTTACCATCATTAGCCTGCAACTTGCTTTTTCTTCTGACTACAAGCAATCCAAAACAGCAAAGACATAATATTATAAAATGACAGATGGAAAATAACTGGAAAATCTCAATTTTTAACACTCCTTGAGATTTTTCTTCATTAATCCAAACTGTAGTGTCAACTATCAATGTCACATATTTAGTGGATTACTTCAACTAGACAAGCATCTAAGGAGAAAATATCCCCTAACTAAACAGAAATTGTATCACCAGGAACAAGAATGTTTTCCTTCTTCTTAATCCATTTTCGATCTCGAAGGACCTTAGTTTTAGGCACCAAGCAAGTTTTGACAGTTACAACAGCATTACTAACCTTGCTCTTCTTCTTCTCCTTAAATTTGTTGTGTCCAAAGATGACCAACTTTTCTTTAACAGCTTACAGCTTTTGTTGTGAGCTCATTTGAATCACACTTTGAAGTCTGAGATGCCTCCTTAAGTGACATATTTTTCAAATCCTCATTTTCCATTAAAACATCATATGTGGTCTTTTTCTTTCACTCTAATGGAAATTTTTGTTTTTCATTTTAATGAACATTAGCTCACACTCGGAATGGCCAAATATGGTGCAACTGAAATCTTTAAAACATAAAGAATAATTCCTTTTTAGCATTTGTCCCACACTTAAAAGACTTTGACTTATCTTAGGCACATATAGAAGATCATAAATATATTTTGTACTTGAGGAAGTTTCAACAGCAACAACTTCTTTCCCCTTGACATCAAGACTTTCTCCATTGCCAATGGTGACTTTGGAGAAGTAGGAATGGTTCAATTCCTTGAACATTCTAGCAATGTGGATCATATGATTTGTGTGTCCATTGTCTACAAGTCACTCCTCTTTATTATTGCTGGCTGAATAGCAAGTAGCAGTAAATAAATGCACTTCAAGTTGTTCTTCAATCTCAGCCACTTGGGTTTGCTGTTCCTGTTGTTTTGCCTTATTTCTGCAAACTCCACATGACCAAACTGATTGTCGGTCCTACATTTAACACTTGGCCTGAACCAACAAAAATTTTCAGTATGATTGTTCTTCTTGCAGTGGGGATAAGGTGGAAACTTATTTTTCCATCCTCCTTCTTTGTTGCTTTTGTATGTGCCACAAAGCACCTTCAATATTTTCTTCCATCCTCAAAGATCTCCTCTATCTATAGCTTACAAAGCATTGATGATCTCTACAAGTGTTATTTTAGGAAAATCCTTATTTTCTTCTAAAAAGGAGATTTTAGATTCAAACCTCTCTGGAAGAAATACCAAAATTTTTCAGAAACTCTTTGATCACTAAGTTCTTCACCTAGTAGTCTGATTTGAGTCCCCACCTTTTGAAAGTCTATCTGAAGTTCAGCACCTGCATTGTTTTAGTTCTTTCACTCCCTTGGAACTCCTCCGTCAACTTATTCCATGCTTCTTTTGTAAACTCAAGAGTCACAATCTTGATAAAAAATACATCATCATTAGCTGCATTCCTTTGCCATTTTACCATTGTGATTTCTTATTTGAGCTACTGTTGGGTTATTTTGGTAATGGATGTGAATTACCTCCATTTTCCACTATATCCCACAAGCTCTAAGCTCTAAGATAAGTCTTCATTTTCGTAGTCCACAAATGGTGGTTTTCTCCTGAAAAAAAAAGGGGGTGAAGGTAAAGAATTGCTAAAAGCCATTTTTGTGTTTGAAGGTTTTTTGTGTGGGTTTGCTTACTTGTTTCTCACTCTATTATTTTCTCTTTGACTCAACCTCTGGTTTTCTTTTCTCTCACTCATAGACCCTTAAAGATCAAAGAAGTTCTTGATACCATGTTAGAATAACAGCATGCAAGAAACAGGGTAAGACAGGCACAACAGAAAAAATATCAAACGCACCTTAACAGAGGGTGTGTATTAGACTGCTCACATCAAACTATTGAGTATCAAACTATGCTTATCAAACGATACATAACAGACAATGCTTATCAAACGCACCTAACAGATGATGCATAACAGACGCAGCTTTACAGACATCTGATTAACGCAATATAAAAGGAAGTATAATTATAAAAAAAAAGAGACTAAGAGAGAAAGATACAAATATAAACCAGAAACCTCAAACACTAAAAGGGAGCAAATACTGAGATGATGTATATTCAGTTTTGCACACAAATGAAATGTTACAAGCAGTAAATAGATGAACTATAAAGGCCCCCATTGGCCAAAGCAAAAACAATCATTGCAAAGTCTTAATGGTTACTGCCATTAGTTTGCAACTTGCTTTTTCTGACTACAAACAAACTAATTCCTACATGCAACCCAAAATAGCAAAGACATAATATTATAAAATGACAACTGATAAACAACTGGAAAATCTCAATTTTCTAACTCGGTTCCTGCTACCCTTGACTCATGCCACATGGATGTCAGCTATGTTGAGACCATTTCCTGAAACACTTTCACTTGCAGGGACCCAATTGATAAGGAGCACTGATGCCAAACACTGTTCAGTGTCTTTGCCATTGGCCCTGCTGAATGCCTCAAAGAAACTTCCATATTTTACCTTACTGGAGAAAAAACTTCTTCAACCAGATTACCTTATTCAAAATTAAGCTTGCAGCCTTGTCAATCCCAGCAAAGATGGTCCCTTTTTGCTTCTCTAACCCTACCCAATTTCTTGCTAACTCTTCAGATTGTGCAGGTATTAGAACTACACAACAACACAAGACTGGAAGCATTAGACACATCCTGCAATAGGGACCTGAAAGACCAAATTCATTTTATTGATTCATCTTATAATTTGGGTTTGAGCCTATTTCAACCTCACAAAAATGACTTGAAAGATGAAGGTTGTCCTTCTTATATATTCTATTTTGGTCATATCACTAGTCAATGTGACATCTCCAGCAATCCAAATGCTACAAAATGTTTTTACTAGTGTTATATGTTGTAGGTGTAATCTGTTTGGTACAATAGAGATGTAAGCAAGACAGGTTGCCTACTAGGCCTATCACAACCATCTAGTGCAATAACAAAAGGGTCATCAAATAACAGGAAAAGTGATGATGCCGATTTTTACGATATTGGATGTTGTTATTGGTCTTCTTGCTTTAGTACAGAGTTGCTAGGAAGAAATTTCAAAGTTAAGGGATCATATCATCAAAGTTGCTAACACAACCAGCTGTGCTATTTGGAGTAGAAGTCGCATTATTTGAAATTATAAAACATAATAATAAATATGGCAAAGATGACGTTCGAATACAATTGTGATAACAACATTAAAGAGAAATAACATAACAAACGAAGATTGTTTTAATACAAAACACCTTTATAGACAACAGAAGGATGGCAATATTACTGAAGTAAAATAATATCATTTGTTGCTTATACCTACCAACATTGTGCAACGGAATCTTCAGAATCAACAATACAACTTTGACCAAATTTATTTTACCAATAATGATAGGGAATTCACAATTCACCTGTTCTGATGAAGCCCGACATCTTGCAATGAGCCGATAAAGACTGCTATGGTTGAAATCAGGATGGTTTAAAAGAGCATCTTCTGATGTATATAATCAAATATCAGTGCATGAATACTCGAAGTCATCATCATACTTGATTTTCATAAGTATTTTCTACAAATCACGTTTTAATTAAATGTTAAGATAAATACTTTACTCCAAACTTCCAATTTAATAAATAAACAAATAAACGTGAATTAATATTGATGGTATATTTGCCAGAGTTAAAATCAACAGCACTAGGATTGGTCAGTGACATCTATAGAATTTCCATGGGTAAAGAATTTGAAGCATCTAATCCCATCTACTAGGATTTTTCCAATTTTGAAAATCATAACCTTTCTCATGGGACCTATCACACTGATAAGCACTAGATCAAGAATAGCCACTTACAACACCAAGAAAATATGAAGTTTTTTTCTAAATCCCAATCTTCAAGAACGTAAGCAAGATTACTTCCCTCTTTCTTTTTGAGTTCTGATCATTGTATCTTAGCATGATTGAACAGTTCCCTTAGTATGCTTTCACTTTTCAAGACTCAATTTTATGTGTTTTACTTCTTTGTGATACTAAATCGTGAAAATTATCTTCACTCTCACTCATTGATGACACATTACTGGTTTTGACATCAAAGGTTTCATTTATTCTTCATTCCATATCACCCAAAAGAAAACAACAATAATAATATTGAATAATAAAAGATTAACTCTGACTAAAATCACACTAATCAATAGATAATCACACTTAGCTTGCATCATTACAAAAACAATTTTGGTTGGTTGTACCTTGTCAACACAACTAAATTATTGTTCCTTTTACTGAATCACTAGACAAAACTTTGCATCCTCTCACAGCTCAGCTTAAATTCTTGTCAATGATATTCATCTGCATTTTGTACACGATTCTAACCCAATACTATTATTTCTCACACTCGCACATAAATATCAAAAACTGAAAAGAAATCTAGAATTAAGCTACAAGGTAGTTAGTCAAACACGTCAAACAGAAATCACTTGCTTTTCTAGATACATGCTAGTCTATTTGCAGTAAAGCACCCATCTCTTTTTAAATAAGCACAACATGTAGATGAACAAGCAAGGAATTTGATCGTGTAATAGTGCACAACAAAAGAAAATTGTGGAGGCTATCACCCTTTTCGTTATCGGAAATATGGGCTTGCTCTACTATAGATCAGTAAAGGCCTTACTCAATTCCTTGTCAGGAATAGCAGCCTTGTTAGTTGTTGCCATCTTAGTCAGCTAATAACCAAGTTCAGACAATTCCTCTAGCATTTGTTTGCTCCCAATTTTTCACTCCTCTCTTTTTGCTTAGTATATATATGTAAGTACATAGAAAATATAACCATGATAACATGTTGACTGATTGTATTTCCAACTTTTCTCAAATCTACAATAAAATATACTTATTTTCAAATATCAACTCCTGAAAAGCTAGACCAAGTCACTAATCCCTTAGCTTCATTATAAACCCACAACAAAATATCATCATCGTTATCTTCATTTTTTATTCCTCTCCTTTCACCTAACTTTTCAAATCAGAAATTAGTTTAATAACTTGGGGGGAGGGGGGAAGGGGGGAAGGAAAAATGTACTGGATACTGGTTTGCCATGGTAACTTCTAGATTATAAGAGAAAACCATTTTGTCCTAAATAATTAAAGAACATAAATGATCATTCCTCTTATTTCTAGAGTCAATTATCTGACCAACAACCATACAAGTTACCTCGAGTAAACCAGACGTGGGTGGTGACACATGAAATACATTCTCTAAACATAACATTATCAATCTTCAGCTAAAAATATTAGGCATTTGCAGGCAAGAAAATTGTTAGTATATATTACAAGTAACAAGATGCTATAAAAAAACATACAAGAGCCATTTCCTACCTAGGAATTTTTTTTTAATATAGAAAATAGTATCATGCCAGTTTGAGTATAATTGCAGCAAGAAGTTCGATGGCCACCACCATTTGCCTAAGCTAGTTAGAAAAGTGTAGGATATTGAAATGAGAAAGCCGCAAGCATAATAGACTAGCATGATCTGTCTTTGAATTATGCAATGACAATGAAATCAAATGCAAAAAATAAACCTCAGAACTACTTTATTCAAGTGGGAAAGAACATTTATATGTGTGAAAGAGGCATGGTGATATTGTAAAGAAACAAACTAAAGACAAATGATTTTTTATTATATGAAAAAAAAAAAAAAAGCAGAGCAATACAGAAACACTATTCATTCGGAAGTTAAACATCCATAATAGAGAACACTACAATTGTACCCTAGTTGAAATGAAAGAATACTTCTCCAAGTCTAGTCAATTGAAATCCTTAAGTCGCTTTTTGAGCATGTCCATTGATTTCTTTTTAGCAGTTTGCTTTGTATTTTTATTTGAAAGACTTCCAAAGATCCCATCTGCAGAATCCTTGAATTTATCACAAATGGTGGCTACCCTCTTATAATCCAACGCGTAGTAATTTCTCTCCCTTATAACAGGATTCATGAAGTTCTCAGGTTGACTACTTGAAAGAAGATTGATTAATTGTCGTGCTTCTATCATACAGCTCTTAAAACTACCTCCCTTGTAAATTTCACCCAAGCCAGAAGAATGGAACCTCTCATCCGCAAAATTCTCTAACAACCTAAGATCATTGTTGATATTCATAACTACATTTGCATTAAACCTTTTGATATTATCACTAAGGAAAGCACCCACAATTGTATTGGAAATATGCTCAAGAGCACTAGTCCCAACCTTGTACATAGCGTCTAGGGGTAAAATTTGTTGTGCTGTGGACAAAAGTGAATCAAGGTAAAAGATCACTTCATTTATGTAGTCGTTTCCATTGGGCTTTGCCTCCTCTGAAGTCCAGTTGATACTTTCTATAAGATTCATATACTCATCTAATTTTGTGTTTACCAAACTCAGCAGAGTAATATAAGCTGCATCCCTTGAAGTTTTCAGTAACACCTTTGCAGTTAAAGTAGCTTGGGGCTTCTCAACTGATCGAACTGGGATGCAACACTGTTGAGCTGCATGTCGAAGGAAAAAATCACAAGCTCTTTCAAGAACAGTTATGTTTGCAGCAAGCTGCATGGCTTGAGACACACTGATATTTGCACTATTGATTGTATCAAGTAAAGTTTCATTTAATACTTCAATCAGGAACTTGTCCAAATACTTCCTCACAACATCAAAGAAACCGGAACCTACACTATAAGACAAGTAATCAACAGAGCTTTTGATGAAAGATCTCACAATGCGACAAGCATCAGGTACCATGGAGGAGAATGGTGCAACATATGGAAAAGCAGGCATAATATCCGATGTTTGAAGATTAAATGACAGAACATTATTCTCATAATCAGTATCCTTTTTTATCACCATCTGCTCATATGAGTCGTTGCCGAGAACATCATCAGTTTGTTTCCGACATTCTTCCAAAAGAAGGCTATGGTATTTGTCACGGCTATTATCAAGCACATCAAGAATTTGGCTAATGTCATATCCATATTGTCTAAGAGTAGACCCAAGAAGTGTAACATAATCCTTAACTAAGAGAAGATGGGTGGCAGATTTCATATGGGAGAATTGCCAGTCCAACATTGATGTTATTTTTGCTAAAGCAGTCTGCCACATAGTTTCAACCTGTTCAGCTACCAGGAGCCCACCAGCAGTTCTCAGGACCTTATCCTCCACTATGAAGTACCCAGTAATTTGAGCCAAAAATGTCTGATATGATTCAACAAATGGTTGTGTTGACGATATCTCCAAATCTGAACTCAATTGTAACAATCTATTCTTATAGTAATATTCATGAAACTGCTGGAGGATCCCCAGGCAACTATGAATATGACAAGCACGATAAAGAGGTGTGAGATCAAATTTCATGCCAGAATCTTCATCTTCTTCAACCACCAAATTATAAGCTTGATCATCAACTCCTGAATTATTTAATCCCTCAGCCTTTCTCTTCCTTTCAAGCATTTCCTCATCCCTCTGACGAACTGATGCAGCACGACCAATTGCCGTTTGCCCAATTATTTTACAAGAAATCCTTATTTGGACCATCCATTCATTAACTTGACTGCATACTTTCTTCTCAATGTGCGATTTTATTGAAGGGATTTTTTTTTCTATCACCTTTTGGAGAGCCTTGGCAGGAATATTCTCCATGTAACTCTTCTCAAGTAAATCGACAGTTTTCAGTGCAGGATAAAACTCTGCTTCAGAAATGTGATTGTTGCACTTGACACAAAGCTCCAACACCTTTATACAGTTCTTTGACATTTTTATAGCTTCAGTCACATTTTTCTTGACTGTATACGATTCAAGAAGCTCCTCAAGCTTAATAAGAAGGGTGGTGCCAACCTGCTGCAACTTAAAATTATCACTTTGAAGTTCACTCTTGAGCTCTTCAGCATCAACTAACACACCACGAAGTTCATCAACTGCAAGGATGAATTCCTCATAGTGGGTCTTGCACATCGCCTCAATTTCAGCTTCCTTTTTCTTTACCACAAAATCCAGCTGGCGTAGGAGCCCCTGAGGACGCCCCATTTCGAAGGCATGCCTGACAAGAGGACTAATATCATCTCCATTGGCAACCAGAGTAGCTAGAACTAAGTCTTCTCCTTCATCACCATTCTCTACATCAGCTCTCCTTTTTGTTTTGACATCCATTGTCACTTGAATCCCTGGAATCTGGAAACATATTGCTTGTTAGAAACCAAATACTAAACCAAGACTAACACAAATTTATTAGATTACATCAATTCTTATATGAGCACAGTGCCTATAGACAACCAAAGTTTTAAAAAACAGTCCGTGGCCGCAATTTAGACTGGAACTTCAAGGTTTTTCGAGTGTCTGACAACTGCAATTGTGGCCGCATTTGTTTACAATTTCCTGCAATATCAAGAAACGTGACGAAACCACAATAAAACAGCCACCACAATTTTAAACCTTGGACACAACCAATCAAGAAATATTTTTAAAAAGAGAGATGTAAAATCCCTCCCTCTACTATTCACAACCTACTCCTATATATAAAAATACAGAATTTACTATTTAGGTCTTGAGAATCCATAGAGACCAAAAATGCTATCCGCTACCGATCTACCTCTCTTTTATTTTTTTATTTACAAGTAAAATTTCTAATATTCCTTCTTCCTGTCATCCATCATTTTTTTCTTGTATCCCTTTAGTGAATATATTTATGTAGTCTATCTCCTAACAGAGGAACTCTTCTATAATTATATGAACCACAAGAAACAAGAACCATGAACAAAGTAGAGTTAACTAATCATATTACCCAAGCCACTTTCGTGGCTTGCAAGTTACAGGACTAAATTACTTAAACAAAGTGTTTAATTAAACAAAATCCAAATATTTTACTAAAGGATTTAGAGATTAGAAAATAACACTCAATATCCAGGGGCAATCCAAGTAAAACATCCACAAAAATAGAAAGAATGAAATTAAAACTCGACATTCAAAATTAAACCCCTCTCGGCATTCATAGTTTCAATTGACATAAATGAATATGCCAAATAATATTAAGATCAGAGATTCAGAATATTAAAACACCATTGAGAATATTGAAACAGCTTCCATAACAGGAAATTATAGTTATGTTTAATTAATTCTCAAAAACTTTGCAAGGGGCGAGAGAGATTGATGGAGTTTGGGGAATATTTAAATTGGCGATTTAAGTAAGAAGCGAAAAATGAAGGAGAAATTGATGGACCTGAGGGTGACGACGAGAATAAGAGGAGAAGAAGTTGAGTAGTTCGTAGGAGAAGACGAGGGTGAGGCTCTCCTTCGTCACAGTCAGGTCAGGTTTGGGTTTACGTGTTAGCATACGTAGCACTTTTTATTTTGTATCCATGCATGCCAAAGCCACCCATCCAATCCTAGGTTATAATTAAATTCTAACTTTTCAGAAACCGTTTCCATGATAAGCGTAGGAGAGAGAGAGAGGGGGCATTTTGAGAAGAATAGAAAATGAGAAATTGTTATTTTATTTAATTATAATGCAGTGATATATAGGGATGACAAAATTCCTTAATTGTATAGTTAGAAAGACAGATATATGCAGGGATTCAACGTTGTATTAGACATTAATTTTGGAGTTGTTCATGCTCTAGCATGCTGAACTAGTTATTTTTCCAAAGAGAATTTTATTTCATTTGGAAGAAATTTTCGATTATTCAATATACGAGCATCCATGTCATATCTATTGTAATAAGTTATTTAATAATTTCTTTTGACTTTGTTTTATGTCGTAGAAATGTTGATTTTTTTTTATGAATTGTTATTATTGAAATTTCCATATCAAGATATGGTCAATAGTAATTTTAGTATATTATCATTGACATTCTCCTTACTTTCTTTTGCTCTCTTTTTATAGCTGACTATCAATTACTTATCAATTATTGACATCTTTATTGTCATAATTTTCGTAATTATCTTTTATTAATTTCTTTTATTATGATTATTATCTTATTAATTGATATTTATATTTAATATGTTTTCTCAATTAATAGATCAATCAGTCATTACCAAATTGGTATATGTTATGAAATAATATTAATTATGTATGTTAATTATATCTTTGTATTTTATGAATATTCATAGATAAAACTTGTTATAAATTATGTGATTTGAAATTACTTAAATATTTTTAATTATATATAAAGTTTCTCTAATTTATTTTTAAAATAAATATATATTTTAAAGTTATTCTTATTATAAATATATATTTTTTAAATCATATACTTTTAATAAAAATATATGTTTCAGAATTTTTTTTATTTTTTTAAATTTTATTTTTTAATAAATATCTCCAAATAAGTGTAGATATTCATACAATTCAGACATATTAAATTATTATTTCAGTTGCTATTATTATTATTATTATTATTATTATTATTATTATTATTATTATTATTATTATTATTATTATTATTATTATTATTATTATTATTATTATTATTATTATTATTATTATTATTATTATTATTATTATTATTATTATTATTATTATTATTATTATTATTATTATTATTATTATTATTATTATTATTATTATTATTATTATTATTATTATTATTATTATTATTATTATTATTATTATTATTATTATTATTATTATTATTATTATTATTATTATTATTATTATTATTATTATTATTATTATTATTATTATTATTATTATTATTACAATAATTCAATTAAACTTTCATTCAACATAAATATTATATTTTTTTCTTTCTTATACTAAAATATGAACTCTCTTCTTTTCACATATTTGAATATATGATATTATAATTTATTTTAAAATTTTTGTTAAAATTTCTTTAGCTTTTGCATGTTACAAAAATACTATTATCAAAACAACTTTTTACCTTGTTATCCGAGATATTGACGTATTATAATGCTATTATTTTTCTTGTGTGAAAATATATATTCCTTTTCTATAACAAGTATAAATATTTTACATTTTACTCTAATTAATATATATATATATATATATATATATATATATATATATATATATATATATTTTATAAATAATTTATTTAATATATTTTAAAATATAATCTTAAATTTTTGTTATTTTATCATTATTTAAAACAATAGTTCAAAATTTTATTTGGAAATAAATAAAAATTGATATAGAGAATATGCATGTATACATTTACATATTCAAATGTATATTAGTAATATGAATTATGCTAATTATTTAAAATTTATTATTATGAATTATGCTAAATTTAATGTTATATTTAAAATATTATTTTTAAATTATTATTCACAAAACGTGTTTTAAAGTAATCAAATTACACACAGAGAGAATGCACATATAATAGAATTAAATACAAGTGCTAATGTAGTATTTAATTAATATTGTTAAGGTGGTATTAACTATTATATTTATGAAATGTAATATATGTGATGCTGATATGTAATTATTTGTTTCACTATTATTGAAAAAATTAATTTATAACCTATTTAAAATATAAAATTAATATATATATATATATAGTTAAAAATATTTTTAATGTACAAAGTTACCTTTCACTTACCTGATAATTTTAAATAAATAAATAAATATATATATATATATATATATATATATATATATAGTTAAATTTAAAATAATAAAAATAAGAAACTATGTGATAAATTTTATATATATATAATTTTTTTAACAATTTAAATTAATTAAACTAAATTGTATAAATATAATCAAGGTAATAAAAAATTAAAATTCATTTTTTGGATCAATAAAATTCGTATTTTATATAAAGTTATTAATATTGTAATAACATGTATAAGTTATAGTGGTATAATTTAATCATTGTATTAAAATTTAACAGTTTGATCAATAAAATCCAAATTCAATATAAAAAGTTATTGATGTTGTAATAATTGATGTAAGTCACACGTTACACCATTCAATAATTTCATATAAAATGCAAATTTTATTGATTCAATAATTGGATTAAAAGTTTCCTTATACAATTTTTTATATTAATAAATAATTATTTGATATCTCATTCATATTGATTAAAATTAATAAAATATATACATCTCAAAATATGTTAAATTTGAATCATTTGATTACTTTTTTATGGTTGTTCAATTTTAATATTTTTTATACAAACAATCAAAGTAATATAAAGTTAAATTTAATGATTGGATAGACAAAAATTTGTATTCCATATGAAATTATCAATAGTATAATAATTGGTATAACTTATATCAATATAATTTGATTCCTACCCGTTAATTGGGAGAGATCAAATTACATTAGTATAACTTACATCAACTATTACACTATCAATAACTTTATATAAAATGTGAATTTTATTAATCCGACAAATTAGTTTTTTTACATAGATTATATATATAAATTATATATTAATCCAAAATTATTTGTTACCTCATTCACATTGATCAAAATTAATCAAATATATCCATTTCAAAATATGTTAAGATATAAATCATTTGATTACTTTCTTATTGTTATTCAATTTTAATAATTTTTTATATAGCCAATTAAGATAATATAAAATTAAAATTCAACGATTTGTTCAATAAAATTTACATTTTATATAAAGTTATTGATGATATAATAGTTAATTTAAGTTACACTAATGTAATTTGATCTCTTTCCTATTTTAATAAGAGGTGGTAGTAATATAATATATGTATCTCTCCTACAAAAGAATGTAATATAGTTTTATTACTATTAGATTTAATATGTTCCTTAGTCTTTGTAAGTATAATAAATTTTTGTTTTAATCCTTAAAAAATATCTATTAATTTATAAAATTCTTAAAAAAATTTAAAAATAACTCTTGTCTATGTTCACGTATAATGTGACATATATCTATATATGACACATTACCTTTACAAAGTGGTGAGATGATATGTAAAAATACATGTCATATCCTCATTAAATGATAATAAAAATTATTTAAAAAATAAAATTATAAAAACTAAAATTGATATATTATTTTTAAATATAAAAATCAAAATCCATCATATTTGTAAGGAATAAAACATATTTAATAAAAATAATAATAATAATAATAATAATAATAATAAATATTATTATTATTTTATCCAAGGCATATTAGAAACAAATTTCCACATAATACACATATTTCAACATAAAATATAAGGTTGATATTACTATAAGAGGAAAAAGTATATACAATGAGAATGTCAAATCACTATATGTATTATTATTTTGTTGATTTTGATAATTGTTATAATTTTAAATGTTACACTAAAATTGATTTCTAGTTTATTTGCGGTGTAAAATCTTAATTTGAGTTAATTTTGGGCTCAACCAGCCCAAACCGTGCAAAACTGCAACTATACGTTTATTTTTTTACTTACTCAGGTCGTGGCAATTGCCCAAGACTCCCATGTCATTTGAGGCCTTCGAAAGGTTTTACACATTGCCCAAGACTTCCATGTCATTATTAATTTTAGTGATAAATTTTGTTAAAAAAGTTTTATATATTCTTTTGTCACCTTAAAACCATATAAAAAAGTTATCAATAACATAATGGTTAATACCACTTCCCAATTTTATATTTAACCTTTTACTATTTTTTATTAACAATTCTAGTATTAATAATTTTACATTTAATTTTTTATAACTATTTTAAGTTTCTAGTATATTATAATTATCTCCTCTCTCTCTTGTCTCTTCTTTTAATTTTTATTTTTCATTATTAAATGATTATTATCCTCCTTCATTAATGTCAGTATTTCTTATTTTTATCCTATTTATTTGAAAAATTAAAATGAATATTTAAACTAATCAAATCCAACACAAAAGTATTGGAGTCTTAAAGTGATTGTTTGAATTTTAACTATCTAAGGACTAATGGACCGATACCCTCAACGTTAAGGGACCAAAGTTTGTTTGCTCCATAAATGACAACAAAAGAAAGGCACCATTCATACACAAAACACATGGAATGGAACAAAATATGAAGTAATAATAATAATAATAACAATAATAATAATAATAAAGTTTGGCCAAAACAAAGTGAGACCATTAAATGGATGAGTTGTATCTCCACAAAAATAGATTAAATTTAAAGAATAATGCTAAGGACACTAGTTAAGAAATTAAAAATATTTTTTATTAAAAATGTAATTTTTATTGAAAAGTATAACAATACACTATCTTATGATTTTCAATAAAACCCTAACATAATTTTTAATAAAAAATTATTTATTAATTTTTTAACTGGTGCCCTAAGAGCACCGGTCAATAAATCCAAGTTTAAAAGCTTATATATTGTTGAACAAAACTTAAATGTAGTATAGTACTATTAGTATTATTCTTCAATTAAAATTAGAATCGCACCTCGATGATCTAAGTAAAAAAAAATTATTAAATGTTTACTAGGATAAATTTTCAATTTTAATTCGAGAACAGTTATATCAGCTTCTATGTTGCTATACCTAAGTTTTATCCTATAATATAATGATGTGAAAGTTAGTCTATGGTTTCATACTTAAATAGTCTGTTGATCTTTGTATGTGCTATGTATATATAAGTTATTTTGTGTGTGTATATATATATATACACACCCAATAGCTTTTAAATATAGTAATTAGTATGCAGTAAATCAATTTATATGTAGGAACAGATTCACCCAATCTAAATGCATTTTTACAAAACCTGACAATAGAACAAAAGCAAAACTCAAAAATTTAAAATAATTAAATAAATAAATGAGTGAAAAGTATGTTGCTAGCGTGACAAGTTAAAATTTGCTTCTAACTATTATCTAGGAGAAGAATGAAATCCTAATAACAAAAATTATTTGAACACCGGGCAGACACAATGAAACTTGTGTTGAGCAAGCACCGGGTCAAGTATAAGGAGAATTTGGTGCTTAGGGCTTCCTCAGGGCAGATGCTGCCCCCATTACAATGGCCAGAACAAGGCCCAGACCAGCACCAACAGATGCTCCCACAGCAGCAGAATTCAATGAATTTGCTTTAGCTCGAGCATCTCTACTTGCCTCAATCGACATTGCTTGTTCTCGCGCCAACTCCATCATAAGCCTATCTCTTGCAAATTCCTGTGATCAAAGCATTAAGAACAATTCAGATTTGTCAATGCCCATTATTATGTCTAAAAAGAAATTGAAATTGTGTGATGAGCAAAAATTGTGTATCAACAAAATATCAATTGATATGGTAACAAAGTTTCACTTGAAACAAGGAATCTTGAGCACAAGTGATTGAACTTCTAACCCAATAGCTTTGCATTGAGCTGTCAAATTCAAATTTTAAATAAACCCTAGAAATAAGTTTTTTTAATAGCAACTCCTGATTTTTATAAAGACCAAATTCATTACTTGTGATGGTGAAGAACTATAATTAGTTAAAACTTATTGGAAACTACAAAATTATGAATGAGATTGTTAAATTGCGATTGAGAATCTCAACCAATTTTAATCAATAATAGTGTGTTGTTTGAAAGTGTGTTTTAGACAATAATATGCTACTAGCATTTCTAAAAGCCATAATCACAGTTTAGAAGTGAAACATACGCAAACAAAATAATGTACTAGTAGAATTATTTAAACAAACACGAGATTTGATACCCTGAAGATTTTCCCACCTGAAAGGAAGACTCCTCGTGAATGCGAAGTATACTGTGGATTTGCAGACAAAGAGATTTTACTCCTTCTACTGGAAGAACAATCTCCTTTTTAAGGAAAGGCTTCCTAATGAAGTTAATGGGAGCAAATATAAGCTTTTCAGCACCTACACTTTTATTAGAATCTGTATTGGCTGCATCCAAAGAAAGAGAAGCCCCAACAAATCCAGGCATAACATATGGACAAGAATTTATAACTTCAGCTGAGCTAGGAGATGCTTGGTATGCTTTCAAAGCAGCATCAATTGCTGCCTTTTGATGGTGTGCACTAACTGCAAATTTGTTTGTGATTGCAAGAACCCAAGGAATTCCAAGAGATTTAGCTTCATCCAAGAAAAGTGACAGGACAGGCCTTTGTTGAGTATCATTTGAATTACTACATCGAGGTATGCTATGGGATAAGTTATGAACAAAAACAATCAAATCTGTCTTCTGACTTAGATCTCGGATCCCAAGCCATAGTTTGTCCCTGAAGTGAGCCGTTTCCACATTCAGTTCCTGTAAAACAATTTTAAAAAAATGTACCATTTATTTGCAACTTAACACATTATGAACAGAAAGCTACATGTGCTCATGACCAACCTCTTGAAAGCAAACATAAATATGCACCTGAGACTGAAATATTTGCTTATCTACAATATTTGACACCACCGGGATAAACATTTTTTTCTATAGAATTCCACTGATAAGAATCTATATCTAGCTCAAGTTCTATCACTAAAAACAGTAACTAGTCTCTGTCAAGGACCGAAAACTCACTAGATGGTGGACATTTCCTTTCCAACATAATTTTTTCCATACTCAAGATTGAAATTCAAACCCCTAACATTTTTGTTAAGAGACACAAGTACCTACCACTTGTACTACCAATTGTTGGTTCAAGTATTTAGTTATTAAGAACACTAATAATGGCGAGTTTTGATATCATATCAACTGTTGACTAAAATGTTAATCACAATTTATTGAAACATATAATGCACGTAATAGATAGATAACAACATTACCCTCCTGAATACAAAAATGTTTTAGGAGTGTTTTTAACACTTCGGCATCTGTAAAAAGGGTGCAAACCATTGTCATAAATTAAAGTAGAATGGATCAATTATGACCAAACATCAAATCATCAACAACATATGGTCGGAAAGCAAATTTTGAATGAAACTAGTACAAGCAACAGACATTCAACTGGTTAACATAAGTTGTTTGAACCATAAAACAGGCAATACTTCAGAGAGGAAGAACATGCAGGATTTTTTTTCTATGAATAATAATAACAATCTGACAATAACCAAAAAATGGAAAACCTGCATATTTATTCCAGTGGAGTCACAATAGCACAAACCATCAGCAATAACTTCTCGCACATCAACCTCTAAAACTGCATCCTCATTGGTGGCAGTATTTGATTTACATTTATTCAAGACAGCCTTTAAAAGAGTAGTTTTACCAGCTCCCTGCACATACGCCAACGCATGTAGGTCATTAGATGCATAATAGGAGTTGGATGCACTGCCCCGAGAGAAAAATTTGTCTATACCTCTAGCCCAACTAATCGTACTCTACGGGTTCTCACATGAACTTCTTTGGAAACAGTTGTAAAATCACTGGTGCAAAATATTACAAAGTTATTTAAGCTTTCTGGACGGATGAATTTATCCTTGTCAACAGGTGCTGAACTACTTGCAGTCTCCGAGTCAACAGAAGTAAAAGCAGGCAGCAATGAGTCTAACACAGTTTGATGCTTTGGTGGACTTCTTAGCGGAGCACCAACTAATATTCTCAACTTCTGTAACTCAGGCTGGATTTCTTGATTTGAAGAATAGTTTGGTGGAGAAGGAAATGATTCAACTGTAGTTGAACACCTAATCAAACATTAAATAAACATCACAGACCTCTACGTGCATTGAAGTTATTTTGCAGCAAAAATATGCAGTGAGGAACAGTTGGTGTGAAAGAGGTAGTGTTTTATATATTTCAATTACTAAGTTGCAGTAAATTGCAAAGATATTAATTTTGTTCCATGACTTCCATCCTATATTACTAATCAAGGATCTAGATTATAAATATTAGATCAGATTCTCTTTTACAGATCAATGGGAAAAATAAACACCATACACATGCACATTCAGGAACTGCATTATTTAACAGAAGACAGACATCAGCAAAACTGCTCTAATAAAACTAGCTCATTGATGGCTTCGCAGGCCACCTATACTCAAGCATCCATAATCTAATTATAGTTTTATGTAAGAAAAGCTTTACATGAACCAATTGACTGGGGAGGGATGATGTTGGAAAACTTACTTCGATAAAATGTGTTCATACAGAGGAATAGGATCAAGGGGAATGGAACATCCTCCCACCCATTAAAATCCATCCTCATGATTTGTAATGGTTATAGATTTTTAGCAATTTCAAAATATGTTTAACGCCTTTACCCTTCAAGGTTTTGTTAAAACACATTACATCAATAATGAGCATCTTGAAATTCCAATTATCTACTTCCCATCCCAATTATGAACCACTTAATCATATCCCATCAGAAATCTGACTTAGCCTAAATGAAAGATATGTTTTTTTGACTTTTTTCCCTGCAATATTATCACCCTGTATTAACAGCTGCACCTGTCCATGAAAAAACAGCTTCTCTGAACACAAACTAATCATCTCCAAGAAAAAGATTAAGTACATTCAGATAAGATTTGTAAATTTTCAATCACTGTAAGGCATGGAGAATTTAACAGAAGATCTAGATCAAGTGCTCATAAAATCATAAGTTTAATAGATGACTAGAAAAATGAAAAGCATTGACATAACACCTGTCTATGCTTAGAATCCATGAATTAATGCTAGTTAATGTACTCCTTTGTTTCTCTCAGATCTCTAAGTGAAACCTAAAAACCTTGATATTTTCTAGGCTTTAACAGTTCATATTTCTGACCATTATAACTATTAATTCTTGCTCTGCCTTGGGCCTGCCCCATCTTCCACCCGACAAATCTAAACAGATTCAATTAGTCCTGAAAAACATTATCAAAAGAAAACTAAACCAATACATGATGTTTTATGGGGTAATGACAATACCAGTTACCATTCACTTGAGCATGGACAAGTGAACATAAATGCAACCCAAAACCAGTAATATCAACTTTCAGAGGTTCTCCATTTTTCGCTCCTGGTCCATCATTCCATCCTAAAGGAACAATTGAAGTTGCAGTTCGAATAACAGGGGACTCAACTATATGACCAAGCTCCACAGTGCCAGCAGCTACAAAGCCAAGCCATTGCTTCAGATGAGGAAACTGTGGCTCAATCCCCGAGAAAGCTGAGGAATCATCACTCATATACAAGTCATAGATTCTGCAACCAAAAAGGGAAAGAGAAAAAGTATTATTCCTATTTGAAACACCAATTAATGATGTAGAAAGCATTATCAAAAGCTTCATCCACCAATAATTAGCCCACTAGGTTGGAACTCAAGAAGCTAAGAGGACATATCCTCGAAAATATATACAGTAGACAAGACAAATTAGTTTGGACATGATATAAATCTTTGGGATAATGTAAGCATCCTATCATTTAAGTGTGTAATAATTTTTGAAACTATACAAGATCAACTTCTATAAATATAACATGATAAGAAAGATGATTACCTCTGAAATCGAGATCGATATGATTTCATTGAATGTGATTGAAATCTTTCCCTCAATTCAGCAATCACTGATCTGACCTGAAAATGTCTTTGCCAAAAGAAAGCAAACAAAATGAGAGAACTCACGCTACAGTATTCATAAATGTAAAGTGGAACTTGGAAGATAAATCCTCAGCATAAAAAGGGCCAGTGGAACTATATCAAATTGATAAGCAATGAAGAAAAGCTCATACCGATGTCAACTTTGAGTACTCTGCACCTGATAGAGACTCTACAGAGGAATTCCCCAATAAATAAAGCTGTCTTACATGAAACAAGTTCTTATGAGTTCAAAATTAATTAAAAGAAACATAGCATGAAGAGCATATAAAAAATTGAAAAATTGTACATTAATTGAGGAAAAATAAAAGACATGGGATCATTTTACTTGTTTGCTATTAATCTTATACATTAAAAAACGTTTGTGCATTGTCAAATACATAAATTATAAAGCCTGGTTGATATTGATTATAGAATCTAATGCCTTTATCATTAGCTTTTTTCCTTAAATACTAAACCTACAAACCACTGTAAAATGGTGGATTTGGTGGACAAAAAGGAAGGAGAAGAAAACATAAGAGACGATGAAGATAGCAAGAGAACAAAAGGGCAAGAAAGCTACAAAAATTGGGAGAAACCCAACAAAAGCAATCCAACAACATTCTGCACAATGAATAAGAAAAAGAAGCAAAAATGAAGTTTTTGAGATCAAGAACCAGTGACAGGTGACACCGAGATGGGTCTTTTATGGGTGGCAAAGAGGAGGCAAAAAGTTGAGGGAAGCCTTATGTTTCATACAAGAGGAAAGCCAAGTACTGAACTGATGACAACAATAAAGATTTTGGGTAGTACCATCAACCCACCACAGAAGCACAATATGGTGGAGGGTCTTGATAATTATCAGCTGCAACCATGTGGAGTAGTGCAATTCGCTAGGGAGTCATGGATCTTAGTATAGTTACAGAGCATCTGATGCTTTGTTCATGGCTAAATATACCATAGAAAATACTTAAAACAGAGCATTCAAGGAGTAGAGGGGCATTCGCATGTTTGTGCTTTTTTTCCGGAAGGATTGAAAGCTATTCCTGAACTGCAGGGTGGAATTGGCTGTTATGCATACTGGCTCAGTGTAATAAACCATTTGCAGCTGGGAAAAGCATATTAGGCTTGAGGCTTGACCACTTAATGAGTTCGAAGCCTTGTCCATTGAAGTAAAAAGAGTTTTTGTTTTGAACTAGCTTAACCGTAACAGTGAGCTACATGTAGAGATGACAAATGACATACATGCAACAACTCACTACTGTCAATAGCAAGCATAGTAGTTAATCCTAGATAGTAGAGCGGAGTGGCCGACCCCCAAACTAGGATAGCGGGATAGCCGTTATTCTAATATTATATATATATATATATATTAAAAATTATTAATATATATATATATTATATATATAAACTCAAAAACATAAATATTACTCAAAATTTATAAACTAACAAGTATCGTTAATAATAAAAATTCATAAAATGATTAAAATTCAAATAGTAAAAACAAATAGTCAAAATGTCAAATACAATAACATCTAAAAAGAACAGGAACAGAAACAACAAAACAAGAACAGTAACAGAGCATGAGTTGCTGGAAACAGAGAAGGAAAAGAGATTCTGGTATAGACAGAAACAGTAGGCAGAAACAGAAAAAAAACTAAAAAAAAGAATTACTTCAAAGCTGGTGGTCACCAGAGAAGAAGAACGATGGTTCGTCGCCGGAGAAGGTCGCTAGAGAAGGTCGTCGAAGAAGGCAAGACAATGAAACGTAAAGGAAAAAGCAGACCAGAGAAGGTAGAGGAGAAACAGGTTGAAATATTATTTAAACTAAAACCCTAAAACGCAAAAAGTCAAAAATCCCCTCACTAGAACATGAGGGCATTTTTGACTTTTCCCCTTCATGTGGACAATAGCGGCCACTCCGCCGCGATTTCCCGCTATAGTGGCCGCTACAGTCGCGACATTGAGGCCGCTACAGTCGCGACATTAAACTATGCCGCTACGCAAGTTTTGTCGAGCGCCGCTACCGCTCTGCTCCACCGCTATAGCAGCCGCTATTGACCACTATGATAGCAAGTTCACTCTAATGCAGCCACGTATCAATGTAAAGTTCACATGGCATGCCATGTAGACTTGTTAGTCAAAGTAGCAGATTTTGAACATACTACTCTGACTAGCAAGTCTACATGGCATGCATGTGGACTTGCAATCCAATTTTGTTGACATGGATTTGAACTCGTTAGTTTGACTAACGAGTTGATCTAGTCAACAGTTAAATGTAACCCATGCCAGTAAAATGTTTCAAACAGCCCCTTTAGAAATTTGTTTTTAAAAATCACCCACAATGGTCAATCATTGGCTATCATACAGGTTTAGATTCGCAACTAAGGATGTGATCAATAAAATCTCATTTCATTCTAGTTTCTGATCCAGATTTTATCATCTTATAAGACAAATCAATCAACCTTTTGAATGCACGCACAATAACAATAGCATGCAAAAGCAATACACCAAGAAACAATAAGATAGTAAAAATCTATAGAATCTGTGGTGACTGCAAAAATAAAAAATAAAAAACAAAAAGAAATCATCAGTCCATAATATCTACCTGTCCAAATGGCACATATGAAGGTAAATAAGGCACTCTGCGCCACTTTCTTTCATCTCCAACCATCGCATTGGTCTTTGTATCCGTTTTCCCATTAGTTGGAACCTCTAATGAATGTTTATCAGTTTCAGGTAAAGGCTTGAGTGATATGCCATCAGAACCCTCTTGTATTTCAAGCGACTGTGGTGCAACTACTTCCTCATCAATTATTGTATTAGCAAGAGAATCAGGTAATGAATTTGTTTCAACAAAATTGATCCGTCTTTCTCTGCGTTTACTAAATTGTCTTCGTAGACCTTCCAAAGGAACTAGCCTTGAGAGTCTCCAGAACGATCTTTGCACAGGACCTACCCCCAAAACCAACTGCTCTGCATCCTTCTCTTTTGGCTTCCCTACACCTTGCTCATGTTTTCTCAATAATGAGTTGTTAGTTTCATTTTCAGAAGGACCTGGCTGAGTCTGGGCATTATAATGGTGAAAATAAGCAGGAGATAAAATACGTGGAACCAAATCTTCCGGAATGCAGTAACTCTTGAAATAATGCTGCCAACCTTTTCTATTAACATAGCTGGAAAAATAAGCAAAACAACTAATTAATATCCTAGTTTTGCAGATTTGAAAAAGGATCAGCAGTTAACCAAATTAGAATGTGAGGAAAAAAGTACAGGGAAAACCTACTCCTTCAAAGCAGCATTTCCAACAGGAGGTTGAGAAAATGTAATACATTTGATAGAGACATTTTCATTTTCCTTTGATGAAGATGAAGCAGCAATTACTCTCAAAATGGCAAGAGTAGCTAATGCAGCTACCTGTGTAGAATGAGGAACTTGGTATATGTAAATTGTTCAAACACATACAAAGCAATGTTTTGAAATCCAAATGGATGAATCAAACTCACTGCTCCACCAAGTGAATGGCCACATAGAACAAGCTTGCGTTTCTTCTTTTGAGCAAGCCTATATAATTCTAAAGCAGGTATTCCTTTAGCGCGAGCCATGAAACCCTGAGAAGTAATATGAATTATGAAGGAAATTATTGGAATCAGAAGACATAATATTTACACAAATAATATTGATCTATAACAAAATATCCAGAACTAAGGTTGCAATTTTATTCTTGATTGGGATACCAGGAAAATAAAGAGTTTAAACAGTTGAAAAAATAAAAAGCAAAAAATATCATACATCCATGGAAATTAAGCTATTATAAATTAAGCTTTATAGTCATACTCTGGCAGTGTAAAATAGTTTTACATTGTTATCTAATCACAAATCATCGTTGGTATGAATTTTAAGGTAATTACTATAAAAGTCAACAAACTTACCATATAAGGTGGTTTGTGATTGAATGACAGGGTAAGTGTATGACTTATTTTCTCTTATAAATTTACCATATAAAGAAGCAACAATCTATAAGAATTTTACAAAATGGTTAAATTAATATATAGGTTCCTTTAAAAATCTTTAGAGCATACTTTCTTTGTGAAATTGCAATGTCATCTTTAGGATGAGAAACTTCAATAACAAGAAAGTATTTTAGACTGCCAAGATCTTTCGTTTGAAATGGCTGACGAGTGCTTTTTCAACTAAGAAATTTTAGCAGGATCATTCTCAGTATAGTCATCAACAAAGACTATCAAGTAAACACATCATCCTAGAGAAGTGTGACAATAAAAAACCAAATGATATGCTTCACTATGATGTAGCCCAAACTTCTTCACAACAAAGCTAAATTTCCCAAACCAAGCTTGTGGAGATTGTTTATGCTCATACAAGACCGACGAAGCTTGCAAACCAGTTCAAACTCCCCTTCAGCAATAAACCAAGAGGTTACTCCATATAGATTTCTTCTTCAAGTTTACCTTGAAGAAAGACACTTTTAGTGTCTAACTAATGAAAAGGCCAATGATGAATAGCAACCATGATAAGGAGGCAAACTAAATTGATTTTTGCCATAGGGGAAAAAAGTATCACCATAATCAAGGCCATATATCTAAGTGTACCCCTTGGCAACTAATCTGGCCTTACGATGATCAACTTCACCATTTGAGCCAACTTTAATAGCATACACCCATCTGCAACCAATAATTGTCTTCCCAAGAGGAAGGGAAACCAACTCCCATGTACCGTTGTGCTTAAGAGCCTACACTTCATCAATCCTGGTTTGTCGCCATCTAGGATTGATCAAATGCTTCATGGATATTTTGGAATTAGAATAGAAGACAAGGAAGACACAAAAGAAAAATATGAAGGAGATATATGATGATTATTTAGAAAATTGTAAATAGTATGGCGGTTTCAGGTAGATCGAATACCTTTTCGAAGAGCAATAAACCAACTAAAATTCTTGTCACTTGGATCCGTCGTAGGAGTGATTGATGGAGTAGGACATGATTCACTTGGCTCTTCATCCAACAGTGGTTCAACTGTTTGAGTCCCGCATTGATATGTGATGAGAGGAGGTTGAGATGACTTTGGCTGATTGGTGTTTTGAGAATTGACCGAGATTTCTTGATTAGGAGATTCATGGACTAGAGACACTTGGGGACTAAGGAGTGGCATGGGTAATACCTGTTGAATGGTTTTTGTGTTTTGCGAGGATGAAGAAAAGAAAGAAGTTTCTTCAAAAAAGGTGATGTTAGCCATCATGTAGTATTGTTTAGTGAATGGGGAATAACAACAATCCCTTTTTGAAGATGAGGGTATCCAAGAAAAACACATTTGATGGCTCTAGCAGACAGCTTATCCAAACCTAGAGAAACATCGTGAACAAAACAAGTACAACCAAAAACACGAGGAGGAATATGAAATAATGGTTTATTTGGAAAAATAATAGAATGAGGAATCTCATTGTCAGGAGATGAAGAAGGCATTCTATTTATCAAAAAACAAACACTTAGAAGAACAACATCACCCCAATAATTAATAGTAACATTTGCATAAAGTAATAATGTTCGTGCAGTTTCAACCAAATGCCTTTTTTTCTACTATTCCATTATGTTGTGGAGTATGAGGACAAGTAGATTGATGCAAGATACCTTGTGAAGAAAGAAAATATGAGAGATTAGAAGAAAAATACTCTTTGGCATTGTCACTTCAAAGAATTTTTGATAATTTTCCCAGATTAATTTTCTATCTCATTAAAGAAAGAGGTGAAGATAGACAATAACTTAGATGGATCCTTCATTAAATATACCTAGGTGCATCAAGAATATTCACCAATAAATGGATAGTAGAAAAGATAAATTTACATTTTCTCAGTTTGTTTTGGAAAAGAACATACATGTTTGGCTAATTCACATGATTCACAATCTAAAACTTGTAAATTTTCAAGACCTAAAACCATTTACTTTAACTAACAAATTTGAGTGACCCAATCATTCATAAAGAAGCTTTGGAGATGAAACAACAACACAAGATACAAAACTCGTTTCTAGATATTTGAGACCTCGAGATTCATGTCCTACGCCAATTAGTCGACCCATACCACGTTCCTGTATGACAAAGGAATTAGCATCAAATGTTATTGAACAATTTAGAGACCGAGTTAATTGACTTAAAGAAATTATATTAAAAGGACAATTAGGAATGAAAAAGACAAATTTCAAGTTTAAAGAACGAGAAAGAGAGACTTGACCAATCCCATTGGAAGCAACCTTAGATCCGTCTACTCAAGTAATTAGATGAGAAAATTTAGGAGGAGAAATGGAGGAGAATACAGAATCATTATAAGAAATGTGATCACAAGCACCTGAATCAATTGTCCATGAACTTTGACTATTAGCAAATTGAGAGATACATGATGTCGAAACACTAGGAGTATTGGGCTTGGTTGTTGGCCTTCAATGAAGATATTCATGATATTCCTCTTCAGAAAACATACATTCAGTTTTTTCAAACTGAGACATTTGTTGTTTTTCAAGGAAGCCATGAAGTGAATAACAAGTGTCTTGAGTGTAGCCCATTCTTTTACCATATGAACATTAAGGACGACCACTTCTACCTCCATGTCCTTAGCAGTTTCCACGACCTCCTCTTCCACGATTGGACACCATTGCAAAGGACTCAATAGTCTTTAGTAAATTTCCATCCCTTTTCAAGATAGGAACAGTAAGGAGCCAAGTTATGAGATTGTCCGTAGAAGGAATCTCTTGACCAGTCAAAATTTGATCAAGAACATGTTCAAAGTCTGAATTCAAACCACGAAGAACTAACACCATATACAACTTGTCAAGCATTGCTTTCATTCCTTCCAACAAATCAGCTTCAAAAATATTTTCAATTCTTCCACAACAGATTGGATTTGAGCAACATATGAAATCATATGATGATTAGTTTGTTTGAGAAAGACTAATTTTGGGGAAGAATCATGTAGACATTGAATATCATTTGCAAATATACTTTGGGCATTCTTCCAAACAAAGTTGCAACATTTGAAGGTCCTAAGAGTTCCTAATATAATTATGTCGTACAATATTTTATGAATTGCTTGAGTAGAAGCACTCAGCAATACCTCTTATTTATGATCACCTCATGTTGAATTACATTAATGAGTAATAAAAAAGAAATGTAACTCCTCTAATACTAACAGCCACTATACATGAATCTCACTATATACCATCCTAGATATTAATTCCTAGAAATACAAATAGTTTTCAACAAACTCTATTGAGAACAAATTATGACTTTTAAACTATGAGCCCTATTTAAAATTTTCCAAAATGTATAAAAGTCTAAAATTTAATTTAATCGAAAAAAATTTATATTGGATAACACACTTATTTACCCTATGAGCTGCAGGTTTGTATTTACTCTTCTGTTGTTTAGACCTTGATTGTAAAGGATTCCACATATAGTCTTTTCCGTTTTGGTTTTCATCCCTGTCAGGTTCAGTCAATGCATGTGTCCCAAATTCCTCAACAGCATCATCATGAAAGATGGCACCTTGAAGTATATTTGCATCGGCAATTACATCCCTTTCAGCAAAATAAAAAAGGTAAAGATTCTTGAAATTGTAATGATTTTTAAGGCTCACACAAAAAACCATATAAAAAAGCTCACTTGTACTGCTTTGTTCCTATAAAGGAAGCAAATAAAGTGTCTCCTGCCTCGGCCAACAAATACCTGTGAGAATACAATAATCAAAGTATGACACAAGGACAGCAACATCAACCAAGTCTTTTCCCACTAGTTGGGGTCAACTACATGGATAAAACAATGCCACAATGTTCTCTCATAGTTCATGTCTATGGACAAAGTGTTGACCTCTAAATCTTTCTTAATGGTTTCAATAGTAGTTTTCTCAGTCTCCCTTTACCACTAGGGATTGCTACTCTCCATCTGATATATTGTGTTTTTTGTATATCTTCTCCACACATGCCTACCAAAGCACATAGGTGAGCTTCTACCATCTTTTCTATAATAGGTGCTGCCCCAACTTTTTCTCTAATGCATCCAAATCCTAATCCTATCTTGTGGTCTAATATGTCCATTCATCCAATGCAACATTCTAATTCCTGCTACATTGAGTTATCCCCTTGTTGGTTTTTTTCCCTTAATCATGAGCAATATCTTTCCGTTACAAATAACATCCAAATCCCTCCTCTATTTCATCCACTGCATATGTACAATAAAAGAACCCTAAGCAAGACAGTGCATAAAATTTGAACCCTACTACATAATCTTTAGAGTCTAAGAAGAAGAAGCATAGACAAAATGCTTGAATAAAACAATTCTATTTTGAGAGAAAATCCAACAATCTAACTGGTTACCAATAATTGCAATTTAAATATTTCTACTGGGAAATTTGAGCTGTCCAGGAATTCACATGCTAGATTGTGAAAAGCACTAAACAGAACAAACTAAAACACCTACATTAAAAAACAATTATTAACAATAAAGGACACTACCAATTAATATAAAAAAATCCAAATAGCCTCTTCTTTTACCCCTAAAATGCAATCCAAATATATTCTAGCATGAAGGAGAACATTAATAAAGGATATAAAAGCCTCCCAATATCAAAATATTTAATGGCATATTGGCATTTATGCAATTAATATAAGATTAGAAGAATGATTAAATTGTATAAAGAATGAATGAAAACCTATGAGGAACATGGTCTGATGAAGGTTGCACCCGCTCCAAAGCAACAACTTGTCCACCAAAATCAGCCTTAAATTTATTTACAGCTCGAATCATCTCAGCAGCAGGTCTCTATGATATAGGGAAGTCACAAATAAAAGTGAGCAATGAGTCGATTCTAGATAACTCACAAAACATTCAAGCATGCATTGTCCCCATAAAAGCTTATTAAATTTACAAAGTTGTTATAAGCACTTGTCTGAGACTCTGAGAGGCATATATCATGCAGTCAATTCAAAGATCGTAACCATTATATTTTCTAAAGCTACTGTGCTAATAGCATTCAACTAAACACTACAGAATACTAAAGCTCCAGGAATGACCCTCAAAACAAATAGACAGAAATCTTTATATATAATAGCATAAGGTTCAGAGCTTATTCGTTTCATCATTCTCATGAAAAAAACACTAAACTTCTAAAATATTTATTATATTCATTTAAGCTTTAGAAAATAAAAAAGAAAAAAAAAAGATTTCTGATTACTTTAAGAAGCCACTTACCTTTTACTATTTTTTTTATAATTTATATTTATAACCAAACAAAAACTAGTTTCTACTTCACATAAAAAGATATATATAAAAAAAAGATTTTAATTTATAAGCGCCAGCACTCTAAACAATTTTAGACATACATCTAATAAGAATTCAGCGTATAGCCACATCATATTAATGAATAGGATGACGAAATAAAATGACCAAATCCAGTAAGATACATGTGTAAAGAAGTTTTACACGAATAGTGTAACTCTGAAGAAGAATACCCGTATGAAACTAATAAAATTTCTAAATAAAAACACTTCTTTACACATTCTTAAAATCACTAGTTCTCAAAGTTTAAACGAAAAGGCCCCTCAAATGAATTTTAGAATTTGTTTTGGTAAACATTTTCATAAGCACTTATAGAATGCTAAAACTAACTTTTGCAATAAATTAAAAAATTTTGAAAAAATTAACACTTCTCCAAATTAGCTTATACACACGAAGGACAGTGCTTTTCCTTTTTTTAACACCCCAACTTGAAACTCCATAACCAAGGCTTTGGATATTACCAGAAAATGCAGCTGATGTGGCCACAATTGTGGTGGCGGACACTCCACAAACAAACCTTGATGTCACTGCCAAAATTGCAGTGGCAGACAGATTTTTAAAACCTTGAGTGCAACCAATTCGCAATTTTCCTTGTGGCTCTTAAATCGCAAGCGAACCACACTAACATTTTAATTTGAATTTAAATGTTTGAGAAGAGTAAATTGAAGCGGCGAAAAAGACCTTGTAGACGCACTCGGAGAGGACCATGCAGCAGAGAAGGTCCTGCAAATCGGAGACAGAGTCGGCTTTGAGGGCGTGGCAGAGATTCCTGAGGCGGTGGTACTCCTCCTGGATCCGCATCTTGTGCTCGCGGTGGGAGGCCCATGGCCACTTCATGCGCCACTGGAGAGGGCCCCATGATGCCTTCAGGCCCAACAGCTTCGCGCGCTGGTCTCTGATCCACGGCTCCACACGGTTCTGTATGAACTCCATAGCCCTAATGAGGGAGTGAGACAACGTGATGTGGGAGGGAATTATAAGAATGAAAATGGAACGAGAGTAATAAAGGGAGAAAATCTGGCTTTCTTTTTAGATTTGATTTCGTGCCGAAAATAAGAAAGAAAAAAAGAAAAAAGAGGAATAAATGAGGGAATATCCCTATGGCGAAGAAGAATGGAGCTGTACGTGGGCTCCGCTCTCCACGTCTTTGGGTAGTTTGTTTTGGCAGTTGCCTCTGTCTCTCTACCGCTCTACCTAGTCTTAAAATATTGATTAATTATTCATTTTATCTTTGTAATTTTATTATTTTAAGTTTATATATGTTTTTCGTATTTGTAAGCCACCGTTTTTTTATTTTTTATGTTTTGCTCTTTTATATATCTAGAAATTTTTACACATATTATAATTTTGTTCTGACTTTTATCCCAAAATGTATTTTAATTTTGTTGGTTATCATCTTCACAAAATAGAAAATAGAAGATAGTCATGTAAAATCATTGGAATTGCCAAAGAAAAATTTGTTGCTAATAAGACTATTTTTGGAGATTTAACTACTCCCAAAAAAAAGTCATGGAAGTATTATCTTCAAGTTAAAGACATATCTATTGATATCAAAACATAATTAAAACTCATAAAAACTAAAACGTAAAAATAGTGTTAAGTACAAGAATACAAATAAATAATTAAATATTATTGTAGAATAATATTTTTCTTTTGAGGAAATATTGTGGACATATAAATTAGGATAACTACATAACTACATTAGACGCTAAGTTCATTTGTGGGCGGCGAATTCATCATTAGACGTCGCAATCTTCTATGTGTTGGATGAGTCATTGGGATGTTGAGCTCTCATATTGGATGGTAATCTTATTTGGATGGTGAACGTGTCCTTTGAATGGTAAGTCTCTTTTTGGACAATGAGTCCCCCTTTGGACAATCACCATGTTTATGGATGTTGAGCTCTTTTATGCACCTTTGACTTTATTTTTGGTTGTTGATTCCCTCTATGGACACTAAGCTTTCTTTTCGGACGATGAGCTTCTTTATGGACACAGAAATTCCTGTGGACTGTGAGTATCGCTATGGACACTGGGAATGTCTTTTCGACAACAAGTTACTCTATGGACGTTAAGCATGTCTTTGGACACTGAAAATGTCGTTTGGATGATGAGTCCCTTATGGACGTAGTAGATGAACTTCTATTATAAAATCAGATTCTTTTAAATGGATGCGTTCCAACCTTTAAATCCAATAATCTGTAATATTTTTGAAATCTGGAGAACAATGGTTAATCATAATATATTATCCATTTCCATAATATTTATTAGCATCAAAATATTTAAGTTATTTTGGACGCATAGACTTATCTTCCAACACATTATACCTATATTTCAATTCATACAAATTATTTCATATTTGAAAATAGTTAATTATATATTATAAAATCTCATATTTATTGGGTCTATGATCTAAGTATCATATATAATGACTTGAACAACTTTTCCATCTTTAGCGAACTTTTGTTTTTTAGTTAGTTTAGTCCATTGTTAATTCTAGTTTGTTATTTCAAGTATTTTTTTTTATTAATGTTGAGTCATTGACATGTGTCTGGTGCTTCAAATTTTGTGCTCATAATATTTTATCATGTGTCTAAGGAGTGTGACACATTTTACCTTGTTATCTATTTATTAATATATAAATTAGTTAATTACGATAAAAAAAACAGGAACTTTCAAAATACCATGCATCTTATTAGTAATAAAAGAGAACTCATAACATTAATCTCAAGCATCAAAAGGACAAAGGATTCACATGTTTATAACCTCATCAATTTAAATCCAAATATAAAAATTTCAAAACATAAAACCTATTGCCACTCTAAAGGCCAATCCAAACTACTTAAGTTTAAAAACATAAAGACACCACTAAAATCAAAAGAACGTGTTCCACTCAGATGCTACAGTCTTATCAAAGCAAATAACCTAAAAGAAAGGGATGTAAAGACAAAAAGACAATAGCACAGTGTCCATTGTTAATACGTATTTTATACCCCTCATAAGGTCTTTAGATGGGTAGGATAGACTATAATTTGGAGTTAAGAATCATGTATTAGCTAAGATTTAGAGTTACAAGGTTAAACTAAGGAAAATGTAAATCTAGGCTAAGTTACTGATTTTAGCTAACAAAAGTATAAGTCTTATTTTGCAGGTTAGAGGAGAGACCGGACAAAGTCAAATCAGCTAGAGGAAGTCGTCTAAGACCAGATGAAACCCTCCAGGCCGACTCCGTCCCGGTTAGAATGAAGTCATCTTAGCTAAGGCCGGATGCGTCCCGATCGGATGAAGCCAACTCCATGATGCGGACTCTATCATTAGCATTCAAGATGACGACTCTTGTAGAGTCGACTCCAAAGGTCAACTTCGTACCAAGGTGACTTCTGCATGTAGACTCCAGATCAGGAGCCAATTCCAGACAAGATGTCGACTCCATACCGGGAACCAACTCCTTTAGCTTAACTCCGCGTCTGAGACTATCCAGATGTCGACTTCCAAGTCAAATGCCGACTCCCATTCAAAACTGGATCCATCTCAACATCAAAAAATCGACTCCACTTCGACAGATTCAAGCACGTGCATAAAATGTAATTTGACACATGGTAGTTAACGTAGTTAATTCTGGTATTTTGTTAGATCAGGTGGTTAAGTCTATTATTTTAGTTAATATGGTTATAGAGATAGTTAGGATACATGTATAAATAGGAATGTATGCCAACGTTCTTAGGTTAGCACAGGTTATCATTAAACTCATACTATACACTCACCATTAACTTCCATTACCACTTGAATCATCTTTATTCCACGGTGCTTCATGAGTGCCTAGTCAATCGAGTAGGTACAAGACCTGCATTTGGGTAGCGATCGGTTGCTAAGAGGAGACTATCAGGACGCATTGGCACACTACTTAGTGATATAACCCCTCAATACCTGGCCATCGAAGGTGGAAAACTACAACTACTACTGGCAGTTGTCGTAGGAAGTTGGCCATCATCTTGTCCATTGAATCCACTTTGAATCAGTATTTTGATTAACCAACAAATGAATATGTTTCTTTGCACTTGCATGTTCGTAATTCCTATAGTTTAATCTGTTCTTGATTATGTTACAATTGTGCATGTTAAGAATAGATCACGCTAGATTAGGGGTCAGTTGGAACCTACCTGAGTAATAATATAGATAATTAATAGATAATCTACGTCAATCACAAGCTTAATCCCTACAAACTCAAGGTCGCGGTTATGTAAGCCTTTAGTCGGTAACAGACGAATGTTCAGCGGTAGCCTTAGGAATAGGTTGGCGAGGAAATACTTGCATCCTAGGAATTTGAACCAGAACCATTGCGTTGATCTCATTATATCCAATAGCATAAATATGTCTTAATTTTCTTAATAGTTTTGGTAAACGTAGCAATCTTAGTAACCTTAGGTAGTTGTTAATCTTTATTGTCTTTTAATTGCTTAAGATAATCTTTTAGTTTCTTGCAACTTACTCTTTCGTAAAAATCCCCCAATTATTCTTGCCAAAAAGAGTCCACATACTACTGTTCAGCTTTGTAACTTCTTTTTCTAGCCTTCACCTTAGAGAATATTAGAACAAACGTGTCTTTGAGAAGAATGACCTAGGTTGACCCTGTGCTACTCTAGCTTAGGAAAATCTAGTATATTGATAGGAGAAGTGACGACCAACTCAACGCTTATCATCCATCAAACCTGGTTCTATACCTACTCCTCCTCACTTGTAAATGGTGTTTAGCCCTAACAAACAAGACAAAACATGCAAGAGGAGTGAGAATATGTCTCACTATTATCAAGATAACCTTGGCAACCTGAAAGCACACATATCACCATAATACATAAGATACAAATATCCATAATAAATAAGTATGCACATGCTATGCCAATATGCACCCTACGTACTCTGTATACACATGGTATCAACTCTACTAAAAAAAGAAGGTTAAGGACAACACTGCTTCACACCACCTTTGGAGTTAAGTTATACCATCCTAGTATAATATCCTCAACTTTTACTATATGCCTTGACTCGTAGGATTAGTCATGACCATTGAGATTTTCGTACCGAGTAACCCCTAGTAGGTCTAATGATCTTACTACTTGGCTCTTGTTTATTTCCGCTCGCACCAATTACATTATATGATGACTGTCACAAAATTCATTTTCTCATTTCTTTTTCTTTAATTTGGGCCAATAAGGACCATGCTTGCCCACCATAGGCTAGATACCCCATTTTACAACCTACACAATAAACACCATTCCCACCCCCACATGGGCCTAGGTAGCTCCCTGGACAAGTGTTATTTGAGTTTGTTTCTTGCTAATTGTTAGCCAAGGAAACTCTTTTGATAACCACTTATTCTTTACTCATTTCATATTATTTCTGATGCTCATATCTTTCAATGCAATGACAATAATATTCTCATCCAAATATACAATAGAAGCAATAATATAACATACATAAACTCACAAGATATACACCTCTCAAGCTTACAAAATAGAGGATCTATGTTATATGTTCGCATCTCTCTTTTAGCGAGTTCAACCTCTCGCCCAACAAATTAGAGCTGCAAAAGGCTTTGTACCAATACTCACCCAACAAAGTACCCTGTTCACCCAACAACTTCATCTACAAAGAGTCACTGCTCTCTATTTCCTCTTACTTGCTCAATGAGAACATCATTCACCTAGAGATTTGGGACACTAAGAGTCCTACACCTACTAATGGTAGCAATAAAACATTATATTTATAGAAATAATAAATAATAGAATAACAAGGATGTTACCAGAAGAGTGTTAAAATTCATACATTGGTTTATGTATGATCAAAGTATTTATTAAAATTACACCAGGTATAACAAAGGACATTTTCTCTCACCAAGCCCTTTAGAGGTGTTAACTCTTTACCTTCAACTTTTTATTGAATGATCCATTAGGTGTGTTATTTATTCTTTGTCTACGAGAGCTTCTTCCTTTTCAATCTACATGGAATACGTACATGAATGAATATTTAAAGTCATTGACTCGGCTCAAAGCATATGATCAAAGCTCTAGTGGTGCACATAGCAACATCAAAATAGAATTCTCGTTGACCTAACTAGTAGTAATAGTGAACTAATACTGTTCTAATAGAAAGGGGGAATCTCTCTTTGCAATAGATAATGCAACTGAAAATAAATGAAGCTTTTTGGTCTCGGAAAGCATTTGGGTGAATCCCTCCCTTTACTTGGATAACCTTATTTTTCTTGAACTAACTCTAGGTTAAGATTATTCTAATCCTTTTTTTAATTGTTGTGATATTTTTTAAATTTAAGTGAAAATGTTTGATGTTGGAAACATTCTTATATTAAATGTAACACCCTAGTTTCTATTCTATTTTATTATTAGTTGTAGATATTGTATTTTATTAATTATTATTAATAAGTGATTTAATTATTTTATAATTCAATAACTAATATTTTGGGAGAAATATAGGTTGAGTTTTAATTAACTAAATTAAGAAAAATATGTTATTTAAATATGGTAAAAGCTTAAGTTCTACATCGAACAACATGAGCTCATGCCTTACCTCCTTTTCCTATACAAGGAGTTGGATAATTCAAGTCTCACATTTGGCAATATAAGCTCATGTATTGTTTCCTTCTACTATATAAGGAGTTGGATACTGAGTAATAAAGAAGGCAAGAGAGTCCCTAAACAAGTTGGGTTTCACATTGGTTATCAAAGGGAGTTGCGAAGCCCATTTCGGGGCTATACAAAGGAGAGACCAAAGGATTTGGAAAGATATATGCTACTGATTTTGTCTTCCTAAACACGGTTTCAAACTAGAGAGCGGAGGAAAGAGAACTTGTAGAGAAACCACCAAGGAACAAGAAGAATGACCCTAAGGAACATGTTCTCTATGTCTACGCTTCTCCAAGTAAGGGGAGTGAGAAATCTCACTCAGAAGTATGCGTATGACTGTGGGTAGAGGGGTTGGCTATAGACCCCACTTTGCGTTTATGTTTGACTATCTCTATCAATCGATAGAGTGTTTAGTCATTTATCTGCTTAGTATTTGTATCTAAAGTGCTTATGTTTGACTACCTCTGTCAACTAATAAAGTGTTTAATTATTTTCTTATTATTTGTTTGTGGGTTTTTGTCTTTGTCAATTAATAGAATATAAGACTTTTAACCTTGTGGTCATGAATTGAGGGTTTTTTTACCTAAACCCCAAAAGTGTATGCTTTGCATTGTTTCAAGGGGAGATTGAAATCTTTGGAGTAGTAATAATATTAAGATTTTTTATAATTATGTTATTGTATACTGTATGTCCTTGATGTTCTTTGAAGGGATCTGAGCTCCTTGAATTAGGTTTTTTATATTTTTTTGTTTGTTTGTGCAATTGATTGTATTCAATTGGTTATGTGTATGCAACACATAAAAAAACCATAAATTCTCTTATTTAAATTTGAAATTCTCAACAAAAAAATCTAAGATAATTCGATAGGAGATTGTCGAGCACATGCTCATGAATAATAGCTCACCAAGATAATTCGATAATAGTTTTCGTCTTTAATAGGAAAGACACAAACGGTTTAGCATGCTAAGAGTCCAAACTAGTATCCAAGTATGTAATTGCATAGAGTACAGGAGGCCTTCACTGCGTGATTTGTGGTCATAGTCTTCAATTGGATCGACAAGGGCTGGACAGGCATAATGGAAAATAAGGGAGCTATATCTGTGGCAAGGAATGCATTCCCATCATAACATGGCAGTCCAATTGCAACATGTCAGCGTGATATGTGGGGATATGTATAAGCTGGCTCTAAGCGTGGCTGCTAAACAAGAAAAGATGTTGAAGATCACACAGAAAGTTTGGCTACAGGATGGTACGTGTAAGGGGAATGGGATTCGCATGGCTGCTAAACACATTTGATTGTGTTATGGATGGAAATGGAAGCTGATTTGAGGGGCATGCAAAGAATGATTAGTCCCTTGTTTCGATTTTGGTTCCTTCACGTGAATTGGCAGCGCAGAGATTCGTGCTGGACGGTGGATTGGCAGCGCAGAGATTCGTGCTGGACGGTGGAGGGACCCTGCAAGTGATGTCACGGATTGAAATTATATGGACATCGAAATGGATGACACTCAGGAGGATGCAGCAGATGATCACTCCTTTCCCATCTCGGTTTTGGTTCCAACACGTGAACCAGCAGCACAGAACCAGGGTGAGGTTATCAAATGGGGAAGATCATCTTGAATTCCTTGCATGTGTTTGCATGTGTACGGGTTTAGCTTTATTAGGAATTAGAATAATCTGGTGTTGGAGTTTAGTTTTATTAGGAATCACGATGATTTGGTTTTATTACGAATAAGGATGGTTTAGTTTTATTAGAAATTAGGATAAAGGCATCTATAAATTTAGTTTTATTAGGAATTAGGATAATCTAATGTACGGATTTAGTTTTATTAGGAATTTGGATAAAAACGTGTACGATTTTAGTTTTATTAAATTAGGATAAATGTGGGTTTAGTTTTATCAGGAATTAGATAAATGTATGTATGACTTTTCTTATTATTAGAATAAATGCATGCACGCTTTTTTTGATTGTTTTTAGGATTTAGATAAACGCATATGCTAGTTTTTGTTTGGCTTTTATTAGGAACTAGATAAATGTGTATATGGGTTTTGGTTTGAGTTTTAATAAGATTTAGCTAAACACACATATACGAGTGGTTTAGGACAATGGAAGGGTCCTAAGGAGTGAAAGTTTGATTCTGATTAAGGCAGAAAGGCAAAACATCCATAAGAGTTGAGTTACTTGAGAAGCTTTCCTAGCAAATGGAGGGCAACCAATGCGAATCAAGATTAGTACATGTGGTAAAAATTGTTGACCTCTTCATAATTGGATGAATAGATAACAATGATTGTGTTACTTCGTAAATCATTTCAACTATTTTTGGACATCAATGGATAATCTACCTTTTTTTAAAGTACTTTCCAAATCATATCAAAAATTATGTAAATTTTGAATTCTCCATTGCAAAAGGAGATACGTAGGAGCAGGAGACAACTCCTATCAATTTCAACAATAAAAAATACTTATCTCTTTTTTAAGGTTCTTTGGATGCTAATAGATAATCCATCCCTTCCAAATCTTTGGACACCAATGGACAGTCAACTTTCGTCCAATTATCTTTGGACGCCAATGTACAGTCTACCATTTTTCTAATCATCTTTCAAGCCATTTCCAGAACTACGTAAACTTTGAATTCTTGATTACACTAGGAAATACGTAAGAGTAAGAGTAAGAGGCAACTCTTATCAAGTTTAAAAAACCAAAAATATATATTTCCTCTCCCAATAATAAATTTCATTTCTATTAGCGTTTGAGAGGTAAAAATAATAATTTAGAAGTCATAATAATTTCACGCGTCTAATTAAGGTAACCGTCTTAGGGCGGGCGTCGTAGGGTGCTAATACCTTCCCTACGCGTAATCGACTCCCGAATCTTAAATTTGTTTCCAACATATCAGCCTTATCATTTTCAAGGTTTTCTGAAGTTTTCCTTAAAAACATAGATGACGACTCCATTATAAATTAATTTTTCTTTCCCCGGAAGGAAATTGAATTTCTTTTTCTATTTTTTGTCGCCCTCATTGCAATTATGGTTGTGACATGCACGCCTGTGTAGAATCATGCTGATTGTGCATACTCGTGCTACCCTATATGTGTTGTAGAAGTCTTGTGTGACAATTGAATTTACTGCTTGTTTGTTAACCTATATGCTTGTATGAAATATACCATTTTTGTTGTTGTTGAAAATGCACTGAGAGTAATGGGATGAGATAAAAATGAGTAAGGAGTAATAAGATAAATGAAAAGGGTGACCTTGTATGTGAGAGATAAGAATGGGCTCGAGAGACATTTATTTAGTGAATGACCTAACCTGTAAGACGCCAGAATGGTACTCACTAATCTGTGATGGGTTGTGAGATGAGGTGCCTAGCCCGTATGATGTGAGAATGGTCCTCATTGGCTCAATGTTGAAAAGTGATCTTTGATGGTTTGAGAGATGAGGTGCCAACTTGTGAGAGGCGAGAATGGTCCTCATTGGCTCAATGTTGAAAAATGATATGTGATAGGTTGAGAGATGAGGTACCTAGCCTTTGAGAGGTGAGAATGGTCTTCATTGGCCCAATGTTGAAAGTGAAACAATAACTTAATTGAACTGTATTCATGCATCAGTTAATGAAATATGTTTGCAAAGAATGTAGATGTGAACCTAAGTAGTAAGGTTACTAGACCTTCTAGAGTCTACTCAGTAGGGAAGATTCCAATGGTCGTGATTGATCCTACAAGCCAAATAAGACGATGCAAGCTAAGTAGTACTTGATGAGCTACCAAAGGGATAACATGCTAGCATGGTATGGCTAACCATATAGATAGAGATTAGCAAGGATTCCCCTAGCATACTTCTTGGATTAGAGTTAGTACCATAGGTAATATGAAGTAGTACTAGGAGTGCATTATCAGCATTCATATGCATACTTGTTATTGTCCGCTAATTGTGGTTGCTTACTTTGTGGTTACTTATTTCCAGTTAACTGTGTGTTTTCTACCTACGTTGTGCTTATACCATGAGCTTGAGTGAGGTACATTTCAACTCCCTTTTGTAATTACTTTATGGTTATGTAGTTTGTTTAAACTTTCGACCAGTTGAAATTGGCCTTTTGAGTGCCATTAGAGATGCGTGTTTGTTTTCAATTACCATATATCATCAATTTTGTGAATCCTTTGCCAGTTGATGTATGCTTTCATATTTAAATTGTTCTAAGTTAAGTGTATTTAGTATTGTTTAGTATCGAAGTAAAAGGTATCACGTTAAACATTTTCACAAAAGAATTTATGCCAAGTACTAAAAAATTTATTGATGTGTGTGTTGCACTTATTCATAAATATAGGTGAAATATAAATAATTTAAATTAAAAATTGAATTTAAGAAAAGAGTGGTTAATTGATGATTGGTTGTTTTATTATTAAAAAATTATCAAATTGAAATTTGATTTTAAAAAATTTGTTTTAAAAAATGTCAAACAAAAATTGATATAAGAAAAATTTAGTATGGTGATGTGAAAATATTGAATTGTGTCATAATTTAATGGTAGAATCCTTATTAATAATTAAAGAAACTAAGTGTTGAATAAATAAATAAATGAAAGAGATATTGAAATTCGTGTGTTTCAACTATACAACATAATTCGTTTTATATAGACTTAATGTAATAAATACAAATAAATGTAAAAGATAATGTTTTTATTTACACGATTTAATCTGCCTAATTAAATAAGGAAACTAATAATAAAATATAAAAGAAGAATAAATCCTGAGAGGTCATCTAGGATACTCTAAAATATAAAAGTGATATCATGAGATATTTTTCTTATTTTCCAACACTTCCCCTTAAGTTGAAGCTTACTATGCTTTCAACTTGTTACAAGAAGAAAATTTTATTTCCCTACAAATAAAGAGAAAACATAAAAATTATGTATTATAAAAAAATAATAGTTTGAAAGGAAACACAGGATATTGGAGAAATCGAAGAAAGTTGGTAGATATATAACTTAGCCAAAATAGCTTAAATGTCCATCAACCAAAGAGAAATTTCTTGGCAAGCAAAGCAAAATCCAAATTTCTGAAAACCACATTAGAAAGCTTCAAATTAGTAATATTGTTATTGGAAAAAAAAAATCACCATCGAAATAAACATCGATGAGAGAGAAGTCATACTAAAATGATTCATGTGTGAGCAAAAAGTCTTCGTCGAAATGATGATTGGTAGGAATGAAGTCACCACTAATATGATTCATATGTGTGAAAATAGTCACCACCTAAAGGTAGAAACAAACCAAGAACAAATGCATAACCATCCTAAAGGAGAAGCAACAAAGCTTAACCATGAAGAGCAGAAGCCAAAACACAATACTTAACCACTGAAGATTGAAGCAAAATAAATTAATGTGTAATAATCTCCAACAAAAGCTTAAACCAATGCTTAACCAACATATAGAGAAGCTTTCATCAAAGAAATTGCAAGAAACCATTGTAATACAAATCTATCTTCAAGAAGAAAATTTCACAAACACCATGATAGTCTAAGGATTGGTCGTTATTTCCTCTATCAAAATACTAGATTTTTGTATGTTAAAGTAGTACACGGTCAACCTAGGTCATTCTTCTCAAGGACACTTAGTGCTAATGCTTCTAAGGCACAAGGCTAAATAAGGGAAAAACTGGGACGTAGGATGCAGACTCAGCAAGAATTGTAAAGGGGTGTTTTAAACAGGAAAAGTAAATTTGCAAGAAAGGTAAAGATTCACTATAGCACTTCAAGAACGTAAAGATTACAAGCTATCTATGATTACTACGGTTACTTATATTATTAAGACTACTATGGCATATCTATCTTGTCACTATCCTAATTTACCACTTACTGATCTTAATTCTAATTACCTACGACGACCGTCGAATATTCGTCATGTGCTAACTGAGGACTTAAACAATCATTGTCTCGAGTTTAACAAGGAATAAGCACTTGATTGATGTAGATTATCTAGAAATTATCCATTTTGTTGTTAGAGTGGTTTCGATCAGCTCCTAAATTAACGTGTTCTAATACTTACTACACACAATTGTGATTAAGAAAGAAAAAAATTATACTAACAAAAATCAAAACATAGTACAAACAGAATTACAACCATTCATTGATTAACCTGGCACGTGATACAAAGAAAAGTGTAAAATTTTGTTGGTGACTTGTGGATCAACTTCTTGCAAAAATCGCCAACAGTAGTTGCAGTGTTCCACCTATGTTGGCCAGGTACTACGGGGTTGAATCACCAGAGTGTGCCAGATTCGTAATCAGTCTTCTCTAGCAACTGGACGCTACCCAGACTTTGATCCTGTACCTACTCGATCGACTAGGCACTTTCTAAAACACCGTGGAACAAAGAGGGAGGGAGTGAACTTGGTTTTGGGAATGGAAGGTGTATGTGTAAGGCTAAGTGTATCTGTGCTTTTTCGCTAACCAATGAATTTTGTCGTGCATTCCTACTAACCACACTATAACCGTAATAACTATTTTGCAAGAATTAAGCACTTGATCTAACAAAAATACCATATTTAACTAAACACTAACTACTTTTCTAACTCCCACGTGCTATATTACATTTTGCACGTGCTTGAATCTTTTCCAAAGTGGAGTTGATCTTCTGATGTTGGGATGGATCCGATTCTGGATGGGAGTCAGCATTTGTTTTGAGGTCGGCCTCCAGATAGACTCGGATGCAGAGTCGGTCCTATGGAGTTGGTTCCCGGTATGGAGTCGGCACTCAGATATCACCATGGCACGAAGTTGGCCTTCAGAGTCGACTCTACAAGAGTCGGCATCTGACTGTTGATGATAGAGTCTACATCAGGGAATCAGCTTCATCCGACTGGAACGCTTCTGGTTGGGCTAGAGTTGACAAGCTATAGTTGGCATGCAAGGCCTCCTTGTATAGTTGGCCATGCAGAACTGGAGTTGGCTGGATAAGGAGTCCACTAGGAGAACTTGTCTTTGGCCGGGATGACTTCATTCGGTCGAGATGTCTTCAGTGTCGGGACACCTTCAGTTTCAGAGTCAGCGGGCTGAGACGCATTTGGCTGGCCAAGATGTATTCGCTCTCGATCTTATCGGCCTAGAAGACTCGGTCTCGATCTCGACAAGGACTGTTTCGGGACTCAAATTTAACCTACAAAACAAGACTTGCTCTTTTGTTACCTAAAATCAGTAACTTAGCCTAGATTTATATTTTCCTTAGTTCAACCTTAGAAATCTAAATCTTTAACTAATACATGATTCTTAACTCCAAATTATAGTCTATTCTATCCATCTAAAGACTATCTAACGAGTATGAAATATGTACTATCAGACCCCACACTTACTTTTTGCACTCTTAGGCAAAATCAAGGTTTCATTAGGAAAGTTTGAAAACAAACAAACAGAAAAACAAATAAATAATCAATAGAATACGAGAGGAACTTATGAAATTTAGATGAATTCATTAAGAGACAAAGCAATTTTAAGTTTACATTTATCCTAGTTCCAGACCTCCAACCAGCTATGAAATTTTTTTCTCTACATCCAAGTTTAGATAAGCAACATCAACTTTCAAGCTTCAACCGAAACCGATAAAGTTCTCACCAGATAATTCTCTCTTTCTCTCAAGTGTTTGTGCTTGTCTTTACACTCAAACATCCTATGTGCTAGCACTTCCAAGTTTTGACTAGCCTCTCTATTTTTACTGTTTAAACGTGCATGCTTTGATGATCATTAGGACTTTTATTTGGGTTGTAATGTGGCTAGGGTAAAGGTGGGATATAAGGAGTGTAAGTGAGTTTTCAAAGAACCTAAAGGGAATAAAGGAGCAATAGAGAGTAAGCCTTATAAGTATGGAGAGTTGACTCCAAGACCCTACAAGTCTTCCTATTTTAGATACCCATCTAGCTCTATTTCGGCCTTTATATTTTTTGCTTTTTATCACTTTTTATTGGAGTTTTTTCCTTTACTTTGGATTTCCTCGGCTTCAGGTAAAAACAACCCTTTTATTTTTTATGCCACCTCTTATTCTTATTCCATTTTTATTTTCAACCCGTCTTTTCTTTTATTTCCACACCCCAATCCTTTCTTTCTTCCTTTCCGGCAAGCATGACCTCACTTCGATACGCTTGTTTTTCCATACCTTTTACTTGCAGGTTCCCTCAGTGTCCCTCCCCCACACTTAATGTGGATCTTACTCCCAAAACAATTCTAATACTTCTTTGACCCCCCTCCCCAAGTTTTTAAGGTGGATCATGGGATTTTCTGGCTATTGGCTTGTAATGAGCTATCAATCCAAAAGAAGGTTTATAGGTTCAACAGGGTTAACAAGAGATTTTTGTTGCAAGGTGAGCTTATTTGACCAGTGGTTTTATAAGAAAAAAGGCCTAGATCATCTCATTATTACATGTAAGTCAAACAATATACAAATAGTCAAGGTAAAGCCTAGATTAATTTAATAACATATATGCAAATTCACACAAGAAAAGAAGGAGATGGCAAGATGAAGCCATTCTTATGTACACGGCTCAAACCTCACTGGTTAAAATTCCTCTATCACTTCCAGTTTTAACTTAGAAAATATTCAATCACTTATTTTTCTAAGGATGCAAAGGGTCTCTCTTCATGCCATGTTGAAAAAAAATTCTTTCACTTATGTTGAAAAATAATTCTTTCACCTAAAGAAATTCATTTAAGTTTTCAAAAACTTTTCTCAACAATCAGACATAACGAAAAAAATAGACTAAACAACTAGCAGAAACGAAAAACAAAAAACAAAAACGACACAAGACTGGGTTGACATGGACCCGGCAAACGACATGACGAAAAGCTAAAACGACACAAATCAGAGTCGACATGGACCCGACAAATGACACGATGAAAAACAAAACAATAGACCGAGATGGAGTCGGCATGGACCTGATCTTGGCATGAAACCGAAGTCGGCTTGGACTCGGTCGAAAGACTTTACGTGCCTGGTAGGGATTTAGTTGTTGTCCATTGACTTTGAACATGCAATTGTAAGCTTCATCTCTTACTTCTACTGCACCATAGGGAAAAGTATTAGTCATAATGAATGGCCAGTCCCACTTGGAACGGAGCTTATCGACAATGAGCTTTAACCGGGAATTAAACAGACGTACCTTCTGGTTGACTCTGAACTCTTTCCTTAGGATCCTACTATCATGAAAATGTTTTAATTTTTCTTTGTAGATCCTAAAGTTCTCATAAGCCTCCAAGCGTAGCTCTTCCAGCTCCTACAGCTACAGCTTCCTTTCTTTGTCGGCTTTATTGTAGACCATGTTGCACTTCTAAACCGCCTAGTAAGCTCAGTGCTCAATCTCAACCGGTAAGTGACAAGCCTTACCGAAGACAATCCGGTAGGGAGACATTCCCAGTGAAGTCCTGTAAGCTATTCTATGTGCCCACAGAGCGTCCTCCAAGTGTCTGCTCTAGTCATTCCGGTTCGAATTTGCCATCTTTTGTAACAACTTCTTGATTTCCCTATTGAAGACTTCTGCCTAGCCATTGGTTTGAGGGTGGTACGTAATGGCAATCTGGTGCACCACTCCACACTTCTCAAGTAGAGTGGTCATGGCACGATTGCAGAAATGACTTCCTTGGTCACTGATCAGTGCCCTCGGCACACCAAACCTGCAAAAAATATGGGACTTCAAAAATTCCACAACAATTTTAGCTTCATTAGTTATGGTAGCCTTAGCTTCCACCCATCTTGAAACATAATCAATGACTAGTAAAATGTAAGAGTTTCCCTGGGAGACCGGGAACGACCTTATAAAATCAAAACCCCAAACATCAAAGATTTCACAAAACATCATAGGCTATTGGGGCATTTTGTTCCTTTTAGTAATGGCCATTTTGGCTTTCTGGCATTGTTCGCAAGACGAGACGAAGGTATGAGCGTCTCGGAAAATAGTAAACTAGTATTGCCCACAGTCGAGAACTTTCTAGGATGCCCGCGTCGATCCATAATGGCCTCCTTCAGTCGTTGAGTGACAAAAGTGGAGGATCGAGTTGATCTCGAATTCCGAAATACTCCTGCATATAACTTGATCATTGCACATTCTCCACAGGTACGAGTCATCCCATATGTAGTACTTTGCTTCGCTTCCAAGTTTCTCCTGGTATGTTTTGGAAGCTCACTAAGGATTCGTAGATGCAACGAGGTAGTTGCAAATATTTGCATACCATGGCGATGCATGCGTCATCTGCAGTATCTGCTCATCGGAGAATTCGTCTCAGATTGGCATCAGATCGGCTTCTCTCTCCAACCGGCTCAGGTGGTCCGCTACAGCATTCTCCTGACCCTCTTTTTGCCTTTGATTTCAACGTCAAACTCTTGAAGAAGCAGCATCCACTAGATCAGTCTCAGCTTTGCGTCCAACTTCTTCAGTAGATATTTCAACGCTGCATGATCAAAGAAAACTATAATCCTAGAGTCAAGAAAATAAGGTTTAAATTTGTCTAAGGCAAAAACAATTGCCAACAACTCCTTTTCTGTGGTTGTATAGTTGACTTGGGTCGAATCCATTGTCTGAGATGCACTGGCAATGACGTGCAGCTGCTTGTCGACTCGTCGACCTAGGACTGCTCCTAGTACAGAGTTGGACGCATCGCACATTAACTCGAATGGAAGCTCCCAGTTTGGTGCTTGGAGGATGGGCGCAGACGTGAGTCTTCTCTTTAGCTCCTGAAAATGCATCCATACAGGGCTGATCGAACACAAAGTCCACGTTCTTTTATTGTGATAAAGCATTTTTTCGTAGTGGCTTATCAAATAAAACTAGAGCTAACTATAGTATAGCTTGATCCTATGTTATTCTTCTCAAGGACACAATGTATTAGATTATGACTTAATATGGAAACCAAAGTGTTATGCGAACTTCTAAGTATATATAGAATGTCGACTATGACTCGAATAGAGCCGGTCTCAGCTAGAGGCGATTCTGACTTGTTCTCGGACTAAGACGGCAGACTCAGATGGAGTTAGACTTGGACGAAGTCGGACTCAACTCAGACTCGGTTGATAAAGGTAAACGGGGGTTTTGTATTTCTGGAATAGAGAATATGACAGAAAGTAATCTAAGTATTGAAAGTAGATGCAATTAAGCTACATTACAATATTCTACGATAGTTATGGTATCAACACATAAGTTTGAACTACAAAATGTTTTCAATTCCTTAATGGTTGACTTGTGCCTCCAAACCAACCCAAGGACCTACGACGACCGCTGCACATTAGTCCCTTGCCTTCGGAGGACTTACACAACTGCCAACTCGAGTGGACAGGGATTAGGCACCCAGTTGATTTTAGGTTTTCTTAGCGATTACCTAACTAGTTGTTAGATCGGTTCTAACCAGCCAAATCTAACGTTATCGACTTACTATTCCTCTTGCAAGCATGGAGTACTAAGTAGAAAAATATGCAGGAATCACAAGCAGAAAAAGATATAGAAACATGCAACCAATTTTATTCACATACAAGATATTGATACAGAGTTACATGGAATGATGATGGAATCCGCTACCCACGACGATCGCCATGGACGAACGATGATTGTTCACCAGAGATGACTAGAGCGCTGAGGATTTAGTCCACCAGTAGTGTGTTAGCTAGAGTAATAGTCCCCTCTGGCAACCTCCGACTACTTAGTTTCTAGATCTACATCCATTTGACCGTGATAGATGCCATTGAAGCACTATGCACCACCGTGAATGGAAGAAATTGAACTAACGCGTATGTGTGCAATGGATCGTGTGTATGTAATAGCGTGACTTAGCTAACCTAAGACTGATCTACGCAACCACTTATATACAAGTTTCAGCTAAGAGTAACGAACTAACTACCAACTCAGGGTTCCACATTAATCACGTGTTAAACATTTGTCCCGTGAGTTTTTTCCTAACTAACTAGCTAACAGAATTAACTGTCTGGCTTCCTCATGAATCATGTGCTTGTTCTCTTCATGTGCTGGTTTCCTTTATTGGCTATGTGCTGGATTGCTACGCTAGACACGTGCCCCTTATGGAGTTGGTCCGTGGAGCCGATACTCTATAGCTGGCTTTATCTCTGCTTGGGCTAGTCCTAATTCCAATTTTAGGCCTGCATAATTGAGTTTGAACATTTGCTAGCTAAAATCATCCAATTAGCACTGATTTAGATTTTCTCTATTTTTAAGCTAATAATTTGAATCTTAGCTAATTCGTGTCTCTTAGTTACAAGATAGTCTTAATTGTATCCCCTTTAGGACCTTGTAAGGTGGCTAAAATATGACTCATTATGTAGCAGCTTGGACAGAGGCAGGGCGATCTTCATGAAATCCTTGATGAATCGCCTATGAAAACCTACATGACCAAGAAATGAACGAACCTCTCGCACAAAGGTGAGGTTAGATAGAGAAGATTTAACATCTATTTTTGCTTTATCGACATCGATACCTCTCGCTGAAATGAAATGTCCGAGAACAATTCCTTCAGTAACCATAAAATGACACTTTTCAAAACTCAATACTAGGTTACTATTTATACACCTATGTAATACTTTGGAGAGGTTGTCTAGGAAAGCTTCAAATGATCTCGCATATACCATGAATTCATCCATGAAGACCTCCATGCAGTCCTCCAAGAGGTTCGAGAAGATGCTAATCATGCATCTTTGGAAAGTGCTCAGAGCATTGTAGAGCCCAAATGACATCCTTGTATATGCGAATGTTCTGAATGGACATGTAAAGATAGTCTTGTGTTGATCCACGGGTGTTATGTGAATCTGCATATAACCTGAAAAACCATCCAGAACAAAAAAATAGGACTTCCCTACTAACTTTTCTAACACTTGGTCGATAAACGGCAACGGAAAGTGGTCCTTGCGGGTTGCTTGGTTCAACTTCCTGTAATTGATGCACACTCGCCAACTGTTCTGAATCTTGGTCGGCATCATCTCATCTTGTCGATTCCTCACGACCGTCATTCCGGACTTCTTAGGCACTACTTGAACTGGACTTACCCATTGGCTATCCGAGATGTGATAAATGGTCCTGGCTGCAAGTAGCTTAGTAACCTCCTTTTTCACCATGTCCAGCAGGGTCGGGTTTAGTCTTCGCTATTGTTGTCTAATTGGTCCAGCATCCTCCTCCAGTAGAATTTTGTGCATGCAAATGGAGGAGTTGATCCTTGGAAAGTCGGCTAATGTCTAGTCGATTGCTTTCTTGTGCTTCCTAAGTACTTCTAGCAACTTCTCCTCGTGTTCTCCGCTGAGATTATTGGCTATGAACACCAAAAATTGCTGATGATCCCCCAGGTAAGCATACTTGAGAAGTTTGGGCAATGGCTTTAACTCGGTATTTGATGGTTGGGATGAAACAATTTTTTCTTCAGTTGATGGAGTCAATTGGTCGACTCTATCCAAATGCGAACTTGGTTGTCTGGAGTCGGACTCGACCTTTGTTTGTTAGGACTCCTTTCGGCCCAACTTGGATCTGACTTCCTGTTGGCTATTGGAAATGGTCTCGGCTTTCTCCAGGTTGACTAGTTCGGTCCCAACTGACTCTTGTATGTTGGAGTTGATCTTAGCTTTCTTTTCACCCTTGGAAACAGACACGACCTTGTTGGCCTTTTAGAACTTGATCCTGGAATCAGACTTAGCATTTATTAAGGTTGCTGCACCTATTACTCCCGCCTTGCTGGTGCCAGCAACTGGAAACTTAGAATATTGGCATTTCCTCGGGACATCGTCAATCCTGTAGTGAATTAAATTAGAAATAAAGTCCTCAGAGTAAGAAAAATGTAATGTGTCATAAGATTTCAAAATCAGCTTTTGCCGTCACAGTACAAAAACAATTGATTACATATGATATTTCAACAAAGTCAAATAAATTAGCACTGTTAGCGTCCATTCGGACATGTTCTTCAATGAGCCTATCAATGTTGTCAATGCTGAAAGTAGAATGGTCTTCAGTGGGGTGTTTTAATGCTTCAAAGATGTTGAATTTCACTATGTTGTCCCCAACTCCATTTAGAGGGTCTCGGTATACATGTCAATCTTCATATTTGTCGTCATCAAGAATGGCTGTCCTAAAATCAATGCGAATCCCTTCGCAGGTGCTTCGTCCTCCATGTCCAGCACATAAAAATCTATTAGAAAGATCAAGTCGTTGACCTGGACAAGCATGTCTTTGAGCATGCCTAAGGGTTACACAACACTCCTGTTGGCAAGTTGGATTTCCATCCCTGTTGGCTC